>JBCAUA010839407.1:0-12728 GCA_038406235.1 Peronia verruculata
TTTTTTGTTAAGCGCCATAGAGCACTGCCTGTGGATTCTGGCGCTATATAAATGCATTATTATTATTATTATTATATGTGATCGCCAGTGACATTTTCCTGTTTATTTCCCTTGTCTAAAAAACTACGCACGCAAAAATTAACAATGTGCTAATTTACGACCGTAATGTCTGTGTCTCTGTTTCCTTCTCTCTATCCTTGTCTCTGGCCTCTGGTGTTTTTCTTCTCTTTTCTTTCTGACCCAGGCTCAGTAAGGTCGTGACATTGCTCGTGAACAACTTTGATTTTTTTTGTTATATACCGGTCCAACTATAGGTCTAATTCCATTTAAATGAATGTCCAAAACAAACAGTAAGGCACGCATAAATCTATGAGTACATGAACTGGTGTCAGTGAGTGAAAGAATGATAGATAGAATAGACAAATAAATAGGAAAGAAAGACAGAAATAAGTAACTAAAGAAATAAATTACTTTTTATAGATAAATAAATTCTGTGTCATCAAGTCCTTTGACATGAAATTTTCTTTTTACTGTTCTCAAATTAAAGATCAAAGATCTTTTCTTTTTTTTTTTTTTTTAACTTGGTATCGAACGATGTGAAGATCTTCATGGATTTACCATTCAATTGTTATATAAAGTATTGTTTTTAGAATTACATCGAAACCCCCTCCCCCCACTGGTGAGAACATTAGATAACTATGCTGAAAGTCCTTCACAGAAACATTCAAGACGTCAACATCTGTAGCACTATAAGAGGTTTTTGCCACAGATTTATGAAAGACAGCTGTTCAAGTGTTGAATTTGGCTTCTTTGTGTGTACCCAGCGTTTGGTTCAGAGTGGATGGACGACATAAGAGCGGTAACTCGTGTCAGATTTGGAGTGAGAGTTGATATACGGGGGTTAATGCCCTTGTCATTTAACATTGTGTAGTCTCTGTTTTACTGAGGTGATAAAGCCTTGATTGTTTTTGAAGGAGATTAACTAAATTAAGTTGTTGCACTCACTGTTGATGCTGCTGCTGTTTTTGATGATATTGATGTTGTTATTATTTTTTTTCTTATTTTCTGTTTTCTTAAGCCTTTCATTTCTAAGGAAGTAGGATTATCTCAACTTTTAGAAGTTACCCGTTTTTGCTGAGAAGTTTTGTGAGTAGGAATTTGGAATTTATGAATATTGTCCGGACAGCGGCACGCAGCCTACCCTTTCATCGATTTGAATTGCCATGGGTTCTTTAACGTCCGTCAGGGGACCTCCGACATATATTCGCCTTATCCCAGCAGAATAGACGTCGGGATTCCCTACCCAGAAAAAGGCCAGAGAACCTTTGAGTCACTGAAAAAAATGGAGGTTTTGCGATCGTATCCCCCCAGTGAAAGAACCCGTGAGTTGAGCCTGGCGGCGGCCAGAACCCACAACCTCACCGACGTTTGTTTTACCCTGAAGCAGACACCGAACCAGTGCCACTGCGCTCCCCCCCCCCTCCCCCCTCCAGTTATTGTTATCGTCTCCTCTGCCCTTTCATCCTCCCAGTTCTCACTCCTGATATTCTCTGTCTCTTTCCTCTTGTTCTCAGTCTACATGGTGCTCTTGTTTATCCTGTTGTTGTTGTTGTTTTTGTACTTCTCCTCCTCTCCCTCTTTCTTCTTACTCCTCTTCTGCTGCTTCATCATCATCATGATCATCATCAGTTTATAAAATATAATAAAACTGTCTTACCGGCAACTAAAAAGACAATTTTTAAGAAAAATCAATAACATATATAAATAACTTTATCTTGATGCTAATAGTAAATGCCAAATTTTGAAACCAAATTGGTCCTTTCTCAGGGCAACAAAGGAAATATATAAAAATTTAAATAGGGTATTGTTGAATACAGAAGAAAATATCAATCAAATAACTTGCTTATTGTGCAGGAGAGAAATTTTTAACGTTTTCTAAAAATAAATAAAATAATCTATCATTAGAATTAGAATTTTTCATCTTGTGATATATAATGGGCAAATAATATGTAAGATTGTTCAGTTCCCAGTCTTTTTTATTCCTTTGCTGTGTATAGCTTTTCAATATTGATCTCCAGATGTGATATCACCGAAGATTGCTCTGTCTTTTCCTTTGGAAACAAATTGTCCTCTCCTTTTGATTACGTAATATGGCCAAAATTATCAGGTCTAATACTAAAGAGTGACTTATAGGAATACCCTAAATATATGCACAATAAAATAACAACGCAAAATGTACAGGTCGTGTGAACAAGACAACCTAGCTACACCTTTTTGAGAACATGCACAGTGTTCCTGGAAAAATGAATAAAGAGTGGACGGATAACTAGCAATACACTAAAGAGCCATTTTGACCGTCAGCGAAATTACGTCCCTTTGCCCAGTACAAGAGGTATAACACAAGCATTGTAAAGAAGGAAACTGTCGCTTTTTGGCTTGTTATGTGAGATATAATAAACAGAAAATTCAGAAAGATTCAACATATAGTGAATATGATTTTTTTCCTATTGTGATAATTTTATCATAATTTTTATCCGCCACATGTTTCAAATAACAAGAGAAAAAGTGATTTTTTCCTTCTTTGCAATGCTTGTCCTACACCGCTTGTACTTGGCAAAGGGAAGTAACCTAGCTCGATGAAAAAATGGCTCATTGCTAAAAGGGAGATTTCTTAAAAAGGGTTCTTCTATATTTAATATTCCACAAATTGAATGGCACTTAAGAGTCCATATCCATCCTCCTCATCATCATTATCATTTTTTTCCTTTTGTTTCCTCTTCTTCTCTAACCTTTATATTTTAGTTTTTAATTGCCGAGAGGGACTGGTGAACGATTTTCCATTGAAATGTCTCACTCGATAAACAACGACAGCATAACAGTACCCATTTTTTGTGTTGTTTATTCAAAAGAATTGTGGTATCTCTTTCTACTAACTTAAATGGTACTGAGAATAGAAACAACTGCCATAAATAAACACATCTTTCAGGAATCTTTCCTCACTGGGATAAAAGTTTCGAACAAATGGATGGATGGATGGATAGATGGGTGGGTGGATGGACGGATGGGTAAATGGTTGAATGGATGGATGAATAGATGAATGGATGGATGAAAGGATGGATGGATGGATGGATGGATGGATGGATGGATGGATAGATGGACTGATTGATGGATGGATGGCTGGACGGATGGGTAGACAGATGGCTAGCTGGAGGGATGGATAAATAAATGAATAGGTGGACTAATGAATTCTAAAACTATTCAGCATCACCTTGTCAGGTGGTCTTTCTGTTGACAAAGCGATGCTGAAGCCAAATTTACAACAAGCACACAAAGGGGTGAGCAAGGCGCAGACTGCTTGAAATGGCGACCAATGCTAAGTAAACTCAGACCATAATCGGTCCACGATTATCTTAATTCGGTGGAATTATCTGTGACGATTGCTCTTGCGTTATCGTGGCAGGGAAGATCAGAGGAGCTCTTGTCTTAAGCCTGGGGTGCTGAGACCCGTTATGCTGGGCTTAGTCACATCTCTTTCTCTCTCTCTCTCTCATCTCTCACTCTGTCTCTCTATCTCCCCATCTTTCTATCTCTTGTGTTGAGTGTTTGTCTTATCCAGCTGCAGCTTGTTTTGTCATGATTGAGCGACAAGTTCGGGCATGGTGGGGGTAATGTTATAACTGAGAACAGCGTAAATCCTTCTTTGATTTGGTTATCTACCCATCCATCCTCCATCAATCCATCCATCCATCCACACATACATCCACCTATCCATCCATCCACTTATAATCCATTTATCCATCCATCAATCCTTCGTCTATCCATTCATCCATCCATCCGCCATCCGTCCATCCATCCTTCTCTATCCATCCATCCATCCATCCATCTATCCGTCCTTCATCCACCAGTCCTTACATGCATCCATCCATCCATCCATCTATCCATCCATCTATCCATCCATCCATCCAGTCGTCCATCCATCCATCCATCTAGTCATCTATTGATCCATCCATCCATCCACCCCATCCATCCATCATCCATCCATCTATCCATCCATCCATCCATCCACCCCATCCATCCATCCATCCACCCATCCATCCATCCCCTTATCCATCCTTCCAGTTTCACACGACAAATCGTTCCTAAATCCCTTAGATTTTCAAGCCAGCCCTGTCAAAAATTTGATTTTCACCTACTCATCACAAAAAAAAAAAAAGAAAAATCTTCTCAAGGAAGACACCGACATCATTTTCCCATCCAATTAGATTTACGAGGTCACAGTTTGACATAGAACTCTCCTGTCATGAATACCTCCTGAAGGCCTTGACAGAGGAGACTGCGTCAAACATTTGCGGGATAATTAAAACACTCGACGGGGCTGATGTAGACACAGAGAGAACACCGTGATCTAATAAATGATTATCATATCAATGAGCGTAGGCAAACGTGCAAGTGCCTCGTTCAAGGGGGAAGTCATAAGCAGAATATGAGCCTGAGGATTCTGAGGTGTCGTTTTGAAAGACAGTATGTCTACTTCTGAAAGAGGGAAAAAAAAATCCACATTAAGTAGAAGGATTGATAGATTGCAGATGGATGGATGGATGGATGGATGGGTGGATGGATAGATGGATGGATGGATGGATGGATGAATGGATGGATGGGTGGATGGGTGGATAGATGGATGGATGGATGGAAGGATGGATGGGTGGGTGGATGGATGGATGGATGGATGATGGATGGATGGATGGATGGATGAATGGATGGATGGATGGATGGGTGGATGGATGGATGGATGGATGGATGGAAGGATGGATGGGTGGATGGATGGATGGATGGATGATGGATGGATGGAAGGATGGATGGAGGGGTGGATGGGTGGATAAGTTGATAGATGGGGGGATGGATGCATGAATGGATGGATGAATGGGTGAATGGATCGATGGAAAAATGGATGTATATATGGCCGAATGAAAACACAGTTGGTGATTGAAATGAGGAAGGGACAGGAGAGAGAGAGAGGGATGGATAAATAGATAAACAGATGTATAGATGTTTGTACGTATGGATAGATAGACAGATGGATGAATAGATAAATGGTGAAGGGATAAAAAAAAAATGAAATAACAACTATCGTGCGAAAACTCCGCTTTCATTTGCGACACAATTTTAAATATCTTAATCGCCACCACTGGTAAAAATAAAATCTAGACCTACCTATGTTTCAACTGAATTGTTTCATACATACGTGGGGGCCCGGGTTTATAAGTAGGTTCTCTGGCCCCACCTGCAGGCGGTGTAAGCCAGCAATCGGTGGGGTGTCTCCCATGGAGTGTCATCTTCGACATTCCAGGGCAGACATCTCTTCTCTCTCTCTCCTCGCCCCTGTCTTCTTTCCCGCTTTCTTTCTTTTCTCCTTCTTGACGTGTAAACGTATCTTACCGTGTTTGACACAGTATAGCCGTAATCGTGCTGATGTATCGTTAAACCCTAACTCAAACAAACAAACAAACAAACAAACAAACAAACTCATACAAAGCATGTAAACTAAAGAGACTGATAGCTATTCGATTTCGACCCAAATGGAGGTACGGTGTTTTCAAATTGAACTCCAAACTGCTGTCACTAGAGATTCTGCCTGTGTATAACTGACTTTGGGATGTCCTTCGCCACAGATTACATAAGCTTTGCACACTTTGTTTGGAGAGTACGGAGACTGGCACGGACCGGGGCCATTTCGCAATCGTAGAACAACATTAAATTATAATATCGTTGAGTTTATGCACACAGAGAGAACGAATGAAAAGGAGAGTAAAGTTTCTGGACAGATGAAAAGAAACGAAGCGTCACCGGGAGAGAGAAAGAAAGAGAGGGACAGAGGAGGGAGTAAAATTTCTGCACGCGGATACACACACACACAAAAAGACAATCACGCACATATAAACACACACACACTCACTCATACAGCATGCGTTCACTGCTCGACTACACATACACACACACACACATGCACACAAAAGATAGCAATTTCTATAGACAGTAAGCTGGATCTTTTCAGCGATGAAAAAAATAAAATAAAAAGAAATATACTATATTTATCTCCTGAATGCTTACAAAAAGACATGTGAGGCTGCATAGAAAGTTTGTAACAAGAAAGAAAGACGTGCTTTTCTCAGCAAGATGTTGTTATTCTTTTCACTGAGGTAAGTAAAAAAATCTGTTTGGTCTGATGAGGACTAACTCTAGCTTGTGTTAAACCACCTCTTCTTAATTATCCTTTCGAAATAAACAGAGTATTACTGTTTCATAGACGTTTGATGTGTAATTGTTTTGCTTCATTTGTTGTTGACAATGAGATGAACAGATAAATGGATAGATGGATGGATGGATGGATGAATAGATGGATGGATGGATGAATAGATGGATGATAGGTGGGTGGATAGAGGGATGGATGGATGGTTGATGGATGGATGGATAGACTTGTTGATAGATGGATTGCTGTTTGAATGGATGGATGGATGGATGGATGGATAGATGGTGGGTGGATGGATGGATGGATGGATGGATGGATGGTAGATCAATTGATGGATCGATGGATCTATCGATAGACGGATGGATAGATGGATGAAAGGATGGATGGATAGATGGATAAATGGATGGATGGATAGATGGATGGATCAATAGTTGGATCAATGGATGGATGGATAGATGGATACATGGATGGATGGATGAGTGGATGAATAGATGGCTGGATTGATGGACGGAATGGCAGATAGATATATAGAAGCAAGGGTATATAATATATGCACGTATTGTATTGTGTATGCAGAAACAAAACAGCACAAACGAGGAGATAGAGAGAAATAAAGAAAGAGACAGAGAGAAAGAAAGAAAGAGAGAGACGTTTACTAGTTATAACACAATTACATTATGCATGGGAAGATTCTGGGTCTATCTGCAAATAAATATAATTTACAATGTATATGTATGAGTGTCGATGTGGCCAGCTTACTTAGATCCTTCCAAACAATACCTCCTACTTTGGAACAGACATAGGCAATTCGCGTAACGGTTCCTAGCTCATGGAGATGACACGGGCTTGTTCAGTTCACATCGTCACCAAATCTGTCTATGAGCTCTCGAAGCACGCTCGGCTGGACCGCAAGTGGCGAGCAAGATGCGGAACTAAAGATTGGATGAGATTCCATCCGTGGTATGTGTATGTAAATCGCATAATGTTCTCCCCTAATCGTGAATATAAATGCTTTTTTAAGTCTTTGCATGCATGTCTATTGTTACGTTTATGATGCGCTAGTATATAGAGCAAAAGTTGAAGGAATGTGTAAGAATAAGGAAATAAAAAAAAATAAAAAAAATGAATGACCGAATTAATAGATGATTAAATAAATTTATAAAGAAAAAATATATAATATAAATTAATATACAATGTATTAATTGTTGAACAACTAGGTAAATAAATGGTTAGATACAAATGAACATTAAACTTAAAATGCTACATTAAATCGAATTTCAAAAGATCAATAAATCGGAAGGATAAATTAATCAATCAATCAATAGATAAATATATGAGTAGAGGATTGAGAAGATGTACAATTAACAAACAGCAATTAAAAACTGAATTTAGATAAATAAATAAATACACAGGCATTGCAAAGAGATTAATAATAATAATAATAATAATCTCTTCATCTCTCGTTATTTGAAATATAAGTAATATAAAATTCGCCATATGAGGAACATCTTTTCTTTTTCTTTCCAGTCTTTTTCTCAAACTTTTCTTTGGGATCTCACTAGTGTCTAATATCAGGAACTAAAGTGATTTTCTTCCCTCCTTCAAAATGTTTATGATCTTATAAGTTAATAGATCTTAACTGTTCGCCGAAGAAGATTAACGTAGCTGGCTGGAAAAAATCAGTGACTCGTTTCAGCTACAGAGAGAGGCCCAATAATTTTGTCAAGCGCAGATTCAGAAAAGGTATCATTGGTGATAAATTGACCACTGTCCAGTGTAAAGTACTACATAGTGATGCCCCCAGCACTGTCAAAGATAAGGATTTTGAGAAGATGGGCATGAGTTCGTTTGTTTTTCTTAAGCCTTTCAATTCTTAGAGAGTGGGATTATCTCAGCTTTAAGTTGCTGCCTGATTTTGCTGAGAGGTCTTGTTGGTTGGAATTTGGAATTTGGAAATTTTTGCCCGGACAGCGGCACTCCGTCTACTCATCATCGATTTTAAACTGCCAAGAGTTCTTTAACGTGCGCAGTGTACACATGGGACCTCCGAAGTATGGTTGCCTTATCCGAGAAGGCTAGAAGTCGGGTTTTCCTACCCAGAGGAAGCTAAGGGGACCATTGTATCATTGAAAAAAATCCAGGTTTCGATCCACGTGTCCTTCCATCCCCCAGTGGAAAGACCCAGGATTCGAACTCACAACCTCACCCACGTGAGGTGTTTTCAGTATGGAGCAGATGCCAAACCACATAGTCATGGCGATCCCATGCGCATATGGTGCAGCCTTTGTATGACGGCCAAGGCAGGAACTCAGATGTCGCCGCTGGGACATTTTATGGAAGAAGACTAAGTTTGGGTCAAGAATATTTGAGGCAATGAAAAAAAAATCGAGCGAAAAAAATGAAGACGGAAAGAAAAAAGATTGAAAAAAAGAAAGAAAGAAAAAGAAAGAGAAAGAAAGGGAAAAGAAAGAAAGAAAGAAGGAAAGAAAGAAAGAAAGAAAGAAAGAAGAGAAAAGAAAGAAAGGAGAGAGTGAGAGAGTAAGGAAGAAGGAGAGGAAGGAATGAAAAAGAATAGAGCGAGAAAGAAAGAAATGAAAAAAGAAAAAAGAAAGAAAGAAAGAAAGAAAGAAAGAAAGAAAGCACGAAAGCGACAATGTCACACACTAACAGGACTACTGTTGAACAGATTTAGAATGGCCACAAAGCTGGTTTGATTAACCCGTTTGTAGAGATTGTGCACTTTACGAATGGAAGGAAAAAAACAGATAGAGAATGGAGGGGGGTGGGGTGGAGAGAGACAAATAGACAGAGAGAGAGAGAGAGAGAGAGACCGAGAGAGAGAGAGAGAGAGAGTAAGATTTAGGAAAGGGCGAGGGAAAGAAAGGTATATCAATTGTTTAAATTCGGTGTCATATCTTGAAGTTGTTACATCAGAAACCTGAAGAGACCATGACCACCAGATAACAGTTCTGCTGCATCACGCTGATTTTTACACTGAGAAAAATAGTAAGAGAGAGAGAGAGAGAGAGAGAGAGAGAAAGAGAAAGAGAAAACACTCTAAAATCACTGTTATTATTTTGGTTTTTGTTTTCTGTTTCTCTTTTCTCTTTCTTCCTTTCTTTCTTTCATTCTTTCTTTCTTTTCTTTTTTCTTTCTCTCTCTTTCTTTCTCCTTTCTTCATTTCCTCCACTATTATTTATAAAATTATAAGATCACACTCGTCTTCTGGAAATGACTGTACTTTCCGGACACAAATTGATGTAACATTTCTTGACCTTTAGCAGGGCGATGTTTCCCAGGAGATCGGACGCACGCTATTTTGATAAGCGGGTCAGCTGATAGTTTGTTGTCTGTGAGATTAACACTGCATCAGCGAGCCACCGTAGAGACCACCAATTTTCAAAAATGATCATTTAAAAACCTCAAGTATCATTACTGTAATTTGTAATAACCACTAAAAACAGAACCACAGAGAACATTCAGTTGCTATCCGATTTTGTAGTCCTCACCAGATATAAAAAACCCCGATGGATTTCAAGAAGAGAAGTCAAAATAATTTACCTACCGAAGTTCTTGGCAGTGAAATGGTTAAGAGCGGAAAGAATCCAGGACGCTGACATGGGACAGGAGCGTATCTAAACGTTTTTTGCGCCACTGTAGGATTTTTACACACTGAATCGTGACGGATCAGGTTTGTTTGGCGATCTGGCTGTTGACAACTTCGCTTCTTGACCTAGAAAACAGCCAAACGGCCTCAGCCATTGTTCATTTTCGTAATGGTGTATTGTTATGCTGGGGTCTGACCCCCTCTCTCTAGCTCTGTCTACTCTCATCCAATGTTCTGGTTAGTATTATATAGTAGTGCATTCATCCCATCTATGCTTGTGTTCGGTGGATGGCATATAATATGACGAATGGATCGATGGATGGATGAAATGGGATGGATGGATGGATGGATAGATGGATGGATGGGTGGATGGATGGATGGATGGATGGATGGATGTGGATGAAGGGGTGGATAGATAGATGGATGGGTGGATGGGTGGATGAATGGGTGGGTGGATGGATGGATGAATGAGTGGATGGATGGATGAATGAGTGGATGGATGGGATGATGGGTGGATGGATGGAAAATGGATGAATGGACGGATGGATGAATGGATAGATGGTTCATGGACAGATGGATGGATGGATGAATGGATAGCCAGATGGATAGATAGAACGACATAGCTAATCGATAGATGGATGGATGATGAATGGATGGATAGATGGGAGGACTGACGGATTAATGGATAGATGGATGAGGATGAATGAACGGCTGCATAATGTTCAAATGGACAGTCATGTGTAAGGATGGGTGGCTAAATAGCATTCCATTGACATCTCAGTACTTTGCTCCTTTCCTCAACACCTGACCACAGTTCTCTCTGTTGGACGTCGAGTGTTTTTCACTGATACGGGCAATTAACGCACCGCCCCCCTTCTCCCTTCCATCTAATCCCGCCCCCCCCCCCCCCATTTCAGATCAGCTGATTCTGTTTTAGGTAGGTTATAGTACTATGACCTCCTTGGCTGTTCCAGATCCACAGGGTTAATGCCGGGACTAGTCAAAGGACCACGTCAAGCGTGACTGTCCCAAGTTGCACCATTGGGTTTTACGAGCGTGGAGTCACTGACCTTTTCCGTGGGGGGGGGGGGGGCGGGGGGTGAACCAAAACCACCGCGCTCTGAGGACGAACTGTCCAGCCTGCCGTGAATTATGGCGGTGCTTATGTACCCTTAACAATATCAGTGTACTTTTTTTTTTTTCTATCTTTCAATCTCTCTATCTCACCCTGCCTTTTGTTACATCTCCTCCCTCCTCCAGTGACTATATCCAAGTAAAGTACAATACCCGTGTCAGCTAGGGGTTTTTTTTTTAGTCATCTTGGAGTCTCGCTGTCTTTCGTGGCCTATAAAAAAATATAGAGCGAGCGGTCATCAGAATGATCAAAAGAAAAAAAAAATAATAAGTATTGCGTTGATGCTCTTTCTCCTCTCTTTGCAGGGACCCGGGGTATATAAGTAGGGTCTCTGCTACCACCTGCAGGCGGTGAAAGCCCGCCATCAGTGGGATGTCTCCCATAGGAATACCATTCTCAACGTTCCAGGGATGACATCTCTTCTCTTTCTCTCTCTCTCTCTCTCTCTCTCTCCTTGCTCCTGTCTTCTGTCCCGCTCTTTCCTCTCTTATTCTAAATATTTGATCTTCCTTTTTTTGACGTGTAAACGTATCTGGCCGGTCTTTCGTTCTCCATTTTCTACCTCTCTCTCTCTCTCTCTCTCTCTCTCACCTCTCTGCACTTTTTCATTTCACCATATTCTCTCTCTCTCTCTCCTCACCCTCTATGGATTTTTTCATTTTACTGTTTTATCTTTCTCTCTCTCCCTATGTCTCTTTCCCTTATTTTCTGCCCTCCCCAGGGTTCTCCTTTCTCTCTCTCAGAATGCAAGATTCTTCTCTCTCTATCTTATTTTTATCTCCATGTGTACATCTCTTCCCTTCTCTCATTTTCTCTTTCTCACTCTCTTTCATTTCCCCTGTCACCATTTGTCTCCTGCCCTCTTCCATACCGCTGCCTCTGTTCCTCTTTCCAAACACCATTTTTCTCTCCTCCTCCTCCGCCTCCTTAATCCATCCATCCATACATATATACATCCATCATCCATCCATCCATCCATCCATCCATCCATCCATCCATCACAGTTCTTCCTGATTCTGTTTCTCACTCTCTCATTCTCATTTTCTTTTTCTTTCTCTCTCTTTCTCTTTCTTTCTCTTTCTCTTTCACACCCCATATTTTACGTTTTCTGCATTTTTCTGTAACTTTGACTATATCGTCCACTTGACCTACTGTCGCCACATGTTTGATTTCTCTTCCAAAATTTTGTCCAACATTCACTTTCTTTTATTTAGCTTAAAATTAATAAATCTGTGTGTTCTTCTTTATTTTCACTGTTCTGTGTCTTTCTCTCTCTCTCTCTTGGTGTGCGTTTTTTTGTTTGTTTTTCCTTTTTTCTTCTGTCTTTCACGCTCTTTTCTCTCTTTTAGTTCATCACCATCTCTCGCTGGTTATGCATATTCTCCTGTCTTCCTGTCTTTCTCTCCTTCTCTCCACTCTCTTTCTCCTTCTCTCCACGTCTCTCACTCTCTGTCCGAAACAGGCCAACCTCAGTCAATGTACTAAGATAACCTTTCCGTACTGTGACAATTATCTACGTAGGCCTACAGTTTAAGCATTGATAGACAGGCTCTTACATCTCAAGGTCAGTGTTCGAAGTAGTAAAAGCGTTACATTATTGGTGACTGTGTCTTGAAATGAAACCACGAAGATCGAAATTTTCTCTTCATTTTTCCGTATATCTTTCTCCAATTTTCTCATCTTTTCTCTCTAGTCCATTCTATCGCTCCTCCCCCCCCCCCCCCCCCCCCCCCCCCAAC
>JBCAUA010839418.1:1388-13744 GCA_038406235.1 Peronia verruculata
CCCCCCCCCCCCCCCCCCCCCCCCCCCCCCCCCCCCCCCCCCCCCCCCCCCCCCCAACACCCTATGCTAAAAAAAAAAAAAACACAAGAAAAAAAAATTGAAGAACACTTTACTAATCTCGCTCAGAATGCCAAAGAAACGTGCCTCTAAAACAGGACAGAAAATGAATTTTTGTTATTCTTTTAAGTTCTGTTAAGAAGTTAAACCCCAAATAAAAGTGGCAGTAATATTTTCAGGGGGTTCAAGATTTTTGTGATAGCGTATCATTTTCTTGTTAAAGAGATAGCAGTTTCTATCTGAAGTTGACAAAATAAGAGCGCCGTGTCACCGTGTTATATTATGCTATGATTGGAAGGAAATTCGAGTGTAGGATGAGAAAATCTTTGACCAGATCAGCATCTTGATATTTTTAGACAACACTCAATAGCCCAATGTGTATAATACTAACATGGTACAAAATAGCGCAGTGAGGCCAATTAATAACAAATTAAAGTTTTTTTTTTTAAAAGACATCAATCAGACAGTAAAACTGGAGAGCTCTCATTTCTTGCAGGGACGCGGAAATCGGTCCTCAGAAATAGGTTTGGTATTTTATAATCTAAAGTAATGCTACGTGTGATCGGCTACTACTGTTTAAACTTTCTTCGTTTACCATACCATGGAGCAGCCTGTCAGCTGAAATTTCTGAAATTTACACTACTATTCATGACTGAAATTACAACCGTTTGTGAATAACAGCATGATTGATGAAAATCAACACTGCCAGAGTAGGCATTTTTCTTTCCAAATAACAACACCGAACATTCAGGCACACGAAGTAGATCTATCTCACTTCCTACAATGTTATTAAAATCATATAACCCATATATCCAGAACAATGTTATGCTTTACTGTCGGTTGATGAAATAGAAAAAAAATTAAAATCACTTACATTTTGTCCTTCCCAAAAGATAGGGAAAAAAGTATGGAATGTTAACATGAATATTTGATAAATGAATGAAGATATAAGAGCGGTTAAATCAGTGAGTGTTTGAATGAATAAATGAATAAACAAATGCATGAATGAATGAATGAATAAATGAATAAATAAATGAATAAATGTATGAATTTCACACACATACACACACACACACATACACACACACACACACACACACACACAAAAGGCTGCAAAAATTTTAATGCCTGTTGGAACAGGAAATAAACGATATGTTAATTGCCAAGACTAATTAAATACAGAATAAATGATTTGGTACTTACAGTACAAACAAGGAAATAATAAGAAATGAAGTAAACCACTTCAGAGGTTCGAAATCAGATGTACACCGATAAACATTTATCTTGGAACTAGTGAAGATCCAGGGCGACTTATATAATATTATACAAACATAGATACAAAAATACTTCATGCACTAGATCGGATTTTCCCGTTTAGATGCCTTCTATACAGTCTGCGTCAAGGTGAGCGAGTCTGTTTGAGACGTTGAGTTTGCTTGCACCCCCTCCCCCTTTCCTCTCCTTCTCTCTCTCTCTCTCTCTCTCTCTCTCTCTCCTTTGCCAGTTTTATGTATGTTATGCATGCTAAGGGATTTTCCCGCTGCGCTTCCGTCTGTGTCAAAGTGAGTTAGTTTGTTTATTTGAGCATGCAGCGTTTGTTTGTGGCTCTCCCCTCCCCATCCTCCCCTTTACCTGTTCTATATATGCTACAAGATTAACCTGTTTTGTGTAGGCTAAGAAAGTTATCAAACTTTGTATTAAGCTTACAAGAGGACATCTTGTTTGAGACCCACAATTATTTTTTTGTTTGTGTATTTATGTACCATGACTACTTTTTTGTGTGAAGTGAAATGGGTCTGTCTGTTTATCTGTCTCTGGACACCATTTCTGCCTGTTTACCCAGGCACCCATTTTTAATTGTTATACAACTATTTATCGCATTCATCCGCCCACCCCTCCAGTCAAACCTCCGTTCATGCAGTAATTCATCCCTGTCTCCATTTCTCCCTCCTCAAATCCCTTCTTCCATCCATCCATTCATTCATTCATTCATCCATCCATCCATCCATCCATCCGTCCCTCCCTCCATCCAATCATCAATCTATCCATTCATGCATTCAGCCATCCATCTATCCGTCCATCCAGCTGTCTACCCATGCATTCGTCCCTTTATCTGTCCATCCATCTTCAAAAAGGCTGATAAGAATAAACGTAACCAGTTACTCCACGATCTATGATGTCATCAAGGAAATTAGTGTCTAGTTTTGGGGTTTCCCGATAGAAAGTCCTTTGTCAGAGTATAACACAATCTTATGTCAGGAGCAGTTAGGGAATGTCTGTAGTTGAGAAATGTTTGATATACATAAATCTGTTGATGTTAATGTTTTCTCTTTCTCTATCTCTTTCTGTCTGTCTTTCTTTTTCTCTCTCTTCCTGGTCTGCCTGTCTGTCTATCTGTCTATGTACCTGCCTATCTACATGTTTTCTATGTATCTATTTACGTATGTATGTGTGTGTGTGCGTGTGTGTATGTATGTATGTATGTATGTATGTATGTATGTATGTATGTATGTATGTATGTATGTATGTATGTATGTATGCATGTATGTATGTATTTATGTATGTATATATGTATGTGTGTGTGTATGTATGTACGTATGTGTAGGCAGGTTAGTAGGCAGGCAGGTAAGCAGGTGAATAGATAGTTAAATAGGTAGCTAGGTAGATAGGTAGATAGGTAGGTAGGTAGGTAGATAATTAGCTGGGTTGGTTGGTTGTTAAGTAGGTAGGAGGGTAGGTAAGTAGGTAGCTAGATAAGAAGGCAGGTAGATAGGTCGGCCGGCTGATCGGGTGATTGGTCGATCGGTTGGAAGTAGGTAGGTAGTTACATAGGTAGATAGGTAGTTAGGTAGGTTGGGAGAAAGGTTGGTAGGTTGATAGGTAGTGAGGCTGGTAAGTAAGTAGGCAGGCAGAGAAATAGGTAGATAGATCAGCCGTTTGGTCGGTTGATTGATCTGTCGGTTGGTAAATAGGTAGGTAGGTAGGTAGGTAGGTAGGTAGGTAGGTAGGTAGGTAGGTAGGTAGGTAGGTATGTAGGTAGGCAGGCAGGCAGGCAGGCAGGCAGGCAGGCAGGGAGGCAGGCAGGCAGGCAGGCAGGCAGGCAGGCAGGCAGGCAGGTCGGTAGGTAAAGAGAGAGAAAAAGAGAGAGAGATAAGACATAGATATAGACCATATTATATATTTGTATTGAGTCATACTTCTATGATTCTTGAATTTTTTTTTCAGGCTAAATCAATACCAGAACTGCCCATGGTTTTGTTTGGCATTGTCTCGGTAGTTGGTGGAATAATGGTGACAGCTATGCCGGAGACTCACAAGCGCCCATTGCCTCAGACAGTTGAAGAAGTGGAATCGTGGGACATGTGCAAACGCAGAAGAACCGAATGAATTGAGATTTATTTGTCAGTATTAATTGATATGTTAAGATTTTGTACATGGGAGTCTTTTCCATTTTGTTCTATGATATCAGGACAAAAAAAATCCCTAAATATATTTAGTTTATAAGACTTAAGTTTTATAGCATATCAACAATTGTCTTGCGCCCACAGCAAATGAGTTGGAAGTCACTCCGGGAGATCTAAATCACACTCGTTTTTAACTGTTTTTGAACTGAGATACCAGCATGTTTTATTTGCTTTTGACAAAACGAAAATTCAGTTTTTTTCTAACCTGGAAAAAAAATTTGGTAACTGAGTCGGTAAATAGTTGAAAGTGGCTGTAACTCACAAAATCCCCGGAGTGATTTCTGGCACATAAACAATTCTTTTGGATAAAATTAAAATATTTTTTTAAATTGAATATTTGCTGCATCAAAATCAGTCTTTATCATTTCAGTATTATTATGCTGAGAAGATTTCAGCAGTTTCAGTAATCATAATTATGACCATTTGATGAAGGATTTGCTTCAAGTTAAAATCACAAAATTGTTGTGAAGGAGGATTGATTTTATTTACTTCTATCTTTTGTATAATTTATTTTCTCTGTAAGGCAAACAAGAGGCTCGGGTAGGTCATGTGGAAATAGCTATAATAAATATTTTGAGAGTTAATACAAGTTTAATAAGTAAGGATCAGCATTATTTTGACTTTGGCTTCCACAGTCAAAGAGGTCTAACCATGGTGACATTAGGTGTGATGTTGACATACGTGCATCTACTTCCAGGTAGTATAAGAGATTTTCAGCTTTATTTTAGAGTGATTCTTTTTTATTATTTGTATGATTTGATGTAGCACATCCTTTTTTTTTTTTATTTTCCTTTTTTCTCTTGGAGAAATCATTTCTCATCATTTTACAGGTTTCTCTAACACTGATAGTAATTTATTTAGGTGCAGGTTTTATTGTTGTTATTATTTTACTTTTTTTTTTTGAGTTAGAAGTCTATTGTAATTGTCACAAGAGAAAGAAACTGCTCAGGGAAAGTTTTTTGTTTTTGTTTCTTTTTTCTTATTGGGAAATTACTTGTGCATTTCATTTTTATTAAAGAAGGGGGCACGTCCTGGAGTTGACATTTTTACTAATAAAGTTAGGTTATTTTAACCTTTTCCATGTTCTAAGTATAGAAAAACAATGCAAAAAAATTGATGTTTTCATATGGTTGCCATGGCAGCCCCGCCATCTTGGATTTTGGCGTCCCTAATTGACGGATTTTAAAATTAATCTGCTCCACGAAATTTCAGCAAAACTTGATAAAACTTGGTGAATATGTTGTTTGATATAATATCTAAAAATTACATATTTTTATTACGTTCCATGTAATACAAAATTTTCTATAAGTTTTTGAAAATGCCATATAGCCAAAATTCAAATTTCGACATTTTTTCAAACTAAAACCCAGTGTTCTCTAAAACTTACCAACCATACTTAACGCGCATACCTAACTCTTTGGGTTTTGTGGTGACAGTGTTGCATACCAAATTTGGTTTGAATAGGTTTCGAAACAAAAAAGGAGATAGAAAAAAATTGTCAAAAAACTGGGTTTTGCGAAAAACGCGTTTTTTTTTTTTTTACAAAAAATTGACATGAAGAGTTTTCTGTTCGGCTTGCAGCCTCGGATCAGCCCTTATTTTTTTTTTTTAACATACTAGCCCTCTTTTCATGACTTCTGGGTCTCTGGTTGCCGTTTTTTGGCTCTCTGGGTGTATCTTTTATCGAATTTTGCTCCCTACCCCCATCTTTATAAGAACCGGTTTCGGGTTCTTGAGGGCCTCTGTGTGTCCCTCATATCATTTGTGAGTGCAAACCAAGAGTGTTTTGACCTTTACTATGACAAAATGATATAGTCTACAACTGAGCTATTAGTAGCAGAAGGAAAGTAAAACTGGGCTATTTATAGGATGAGGAAAGTCATTTTTAGAACACTTACATTGATAATTTGCATGATCAACAGTTTTTCTGGCGTCGTACTGGTCATCCAGTATCCATCCCTGGCACTGGAATTCATGATATTGCTAGGAGAGGTGATTCAAGTGCTTTTTGCACTCTTTGCTTGTTTATAATCATATCGCGATGATCTACGGCCTCATGTAGCAGCCAGGTGGAACCAGATCCTAACTGACAATACGCTAGGTCTACCATTGAATGACCATTGGTCAAATACATTAGAATTGACTTGGCAACTTTTTTATAAAAGGCAGTACTTTTAAGAGGAAACAAAAGGGCAAAATCGCATTTTATTTGGCAAAATTCATATTTCAGGACGCGCCCCCCCCCAACACAGACGAGTAAATTAATTGTAACTGTATTTCATTTGACAGGGGAATTGGGGAGATTTTAGAAAAAGAAATCTTTTTTTTTTTTTTTTCGTTCAACTGTTTTTATTTATGCTTTTTTTTTTGTTGTTGTTGTTGTTGTTGTGATTTTGGTAAAGCTGATTGTTGGAGACTGGTGACGATAAAGGAGGTTGTGTAAATAGCATCTAAGTACATCAGTACATCCATGAGTGGCAGGGTTATGGGCCCTTCAGGCTGTGAGCTGTGAGATATTTTGGGAGCTCACAACTTTCTAGCTCTCTAGTAAGATGATGACAGTTGTGCATGTAATTGGTTATTTCTCAGGAACCGAAGATATGGTATATCGTGCACAAAGCAATCTGTGCATGAAAGACATTAAAGTGAAAAAAGCCTGTGCACAGAGACAGTCTCACTCTCTCAGCATCAATGGCCTGGGTCCAGTGGCATGAAGACTCGTTAGGCCTGGAAACATTCTCAGCGTCATTGGTTGGCCATGTTGTCTCTTGTGCTCCAACATGCCTTTAGCACTCCACAGAGCCCTGCTTCTTCTCCTTCTCAGCCATTGAACCTTACTGTTGGTTTCTTGTGCCTGTGATATGTACTAGGAGAAGAAAGTTCTGATGTTAGATTACTGGAGTTTTATCTCCATAAACCTTTTGATTTGTGAATACATTATTACTGAGATTTGAATTGAGTAGACTGATCTTAGCGATCTTCTTGAATCAGTCGGTAATTTCTTAGATTTGAATGAGCATACAACAGAAATGTTTGCAGAAAAGTACAGTAAAAATGGATTGTATAAAGAGGACATTTGTTGAGGTACATCCTGGAGGGTGGATCCCAAACTAGTGTTTTCTACTACTGAAAAGTAGTTTTTTTGCTCTTTTGTATAAGAATGTGTGATATTGTACTTTTACATTTATTATAATGTAAATTCACTGGAACTGAATCTCATACAAATTTATGAATACTTTACCCACTCAGATGTGTGTTTTTTGAAACTACATGTACTTATTGCACAAACACCAGTCAATACTTTTTTTGTTTATGATGATGGCTTGACCATTGTAAGCTTAAATATCTTAAGTGCCACTACCATTGCTTTGAAGTAAATTGCAGTTGTGTTGAGTGAAGACACTTTTCTGTGAAAATTATCTTAATCCAGGACATGAACACTAGATAACTTAACTTGTCCTGGATTGGCTCTGAGGAAAATTTGGTTCTAAATGATTGAATTACAATTTTGTCAAGACATTGGTAGTGGTACTTTAGACAGTTGGGCTCTCAGGGGTTCACTCAATATGACAAGAATGGAAAGGAATGTTTATAAAGTCAGAATCATATGTGGAAAGTTGATTGTCTGTAATGAAAGTTTTGGTTTATTCAGCACAATTCTTAAGCTGAATAGGCACTCAAAGGTTTGCAATGAATTTATCTACATTTGATCATGATGCCATAAATATTGATGCAATGTCAATTCACCTCTCACTTTCTCTTATTTGCGCCTCTAGAGGAATTTGCACTGCCAAACTTAAATGGATGGTCATTTCAGTATTTCTTTACTTGTACTTTTCTGATAACTAGTGTTAATAATGCCATACCTTTTTACTGCACATTCAGAGTCAGAGCACTTCAATCAATATAAAGTGCACATTTTTGCATATTTAACCTTATGTAAATTAACTTCAGTGTGCTCTTCTCATCTAATTCTTTTTCTTCTGTGATTACCATGACCTAGAGTCTTCACATGCGTTTTTAGTATGTTGGAGATATTTTGACATGCCCTCTATGTGCAACGAGACAAATCTTTGAACGATATCAATTTGCCATGATGTACATAATAATAACTCACTTTTCATCTGTGATCCATGAGATGATCATTGCCTTTTAAATTTTAGCCAGTTGGACAACAACTATTTTGTGAGATTATTTCTTGTTTCTGTATTCATGACATTTATTCCGCAAGAGGATGAAATGACTTAGATGTCACATTTTTTTTTTTTTTTCACATAGTTAATCTGTGGCAGTGAAAAGAGAACTGATAGTTTTTTATTTTGATATTTAGTCAGCTTAGCCACTATAACTCTATTCTGCCAGTTATTCATATTCAAAGTTAAGTTTCTGTAATGTCAGTAACGTTGAATTTTCCCAATGAAGGCCATATTCACACCCAACTTTTTTTTTTTTGTTTACCTGATTGTGGAATATTTTTCTTCTATGCTTTCAAAGATCTTGATTCCAGGAGAAATACTGCTTTGGATTTGCCCTTCAAAAATGGAAAGAAGGCTCGTTTGTTTTTTTTCATAGATTTAATTTAAGGTCAGTGAGAGTTAGATAAACTAAATTTTGTATTCCAGCCTGTAAGATCTTTTGTATTTTTCTCAAAGACAAAATTGTAGTATTTCATGGATGGATTTTACTTGTCTTTACAAATGATATGTTGTTGTGAAAAATATTCATGTAAAATGTCAGAATGCTGATGTTAATGACATCTAATGTTGACATTAGTGTTGTTCAGGAGGAAAAACTTGTCTTGTGTATGTGTCACAGTCAGTCAAAATGAGACATACATGTTTGTCTATTTCCATCATATGGGTTTTTGACATGATATGAAAGCTTGTTTCACAACCTTTTAGATGGTGAAAGAAGTTTTGAGCTAGTTTTATTCTAGCCAGAGATATTGCAGTTTAAAGAGACAAAGGGGGACCTCTTAGTAGTGACAGAAATTCAGAGAAAATCAAGTTTAAATGAACGGTCAAAGGTATAAGTCTACATGCCTACCCCACATAAAATCCAATTTTAATGAAGAAATATGTATAAAGTGAGAGTAAGACCGATACTGTCTTGTTTAGAAAAGAATGCATTTTCAATTCCTGCAATAAAAAAAATTTTGATGTCTGACCCCCTCATCACATTCAGAGCCTGATTTCTCGGTTCTGTAACTTCTAGCCCAGCGACTTACATCTCATTTTAACTGGCCCTGAGACATGTTTTCTTAATGATCAGATTTCAATATAGGATTTGCTTAACATTTTGTTTTTGTTGTCTATGACACTGTTTAGAATGAACTTGCTGTATACAACAAAAAACTTTTGTTTACCAGTCCTGGTGACACTCTCCATATCACTACCAGCATATCAGTTTGATGCCTCTATGAACATATCTTTAGCAGGAATTTTATCGCTTTTCCTTGTATGTTTCTTTTTGCACTTTTTTCTGCAAGATAGTACAGAGTCCATTATTCATGCGGCAGTGGAAGATGTTCTTTGTGATATCTCCGTGAATGTTACTCTTTCGTTAATTTATATAGTCACAAGCTTTTGAGAAATTGGAGCAGTGAATATTGTTTTGGATATTTTATTCCTTTTCTTTCTTTGACTCATTGAAGATCAGGAAGTTTTATTATCCTCTTCATTTTTTTCTACATATCATGTGATCATGATTATCAGTGGTTTGAGTTGTTTTCGATCACTTATTAGATTAACCTATTCAGAATCTCACTGTGATCAAGTTGTGGAAATGCTCGCTGTGTTTGTCTTACAGTGTGAATCATGATATTACAGATGTATTCGCTTGCTTGTTTATAATACATGAATCTATGCTGTAAATCTGCAACAAAACCTTCAAAATACTTATGGACTTAAAAACTGCTGAATGTGTCCATATGAAATTTGGTGCACAACACTGTTGCCTAAAGATCTGTGTTTCTATTTACATAAACCCCCAAAAAGTTTATCATGTTGGACGTTTTTCTGTAGATACGACAATAATTGAATAGTAAGGTTGACAGGGTGTTTGATCCGAATTGTACATTTGGTAGAATGACCCATTGTGTTATTTTTCTTCTGCTTCCACTCGCAGAGCACCAAAAACAGACAGTATGTTTTGTTGAGTAACAGTCAGTTTTACCATGGGTGCACCTGTTTGCCATACACTTTGAGTTGCAAGGCAGTGTCGAGTTGTCCCTAAAAAAATCACCCACAATGGCTGTGGGTTCTCCATGACTTATAAGTACATGTACAAAGATTGGTCATTACGGTTGGTCTGTTATTGTTATAACAATAACAAAAATGGCATGAAGATAGATCAAGTAGCTTTCCATGCAATAACATTTAAATTTGAAAAGGCTTGATGTTTTGCACTATAGTTTACAAGTTGATTTCAGTTTTCTTGTGGCTTTTGTTTGTGTATATGGACACTGAAAATGAGTTCATTCTTGTGGCTGAGGATACTAGAAGCAGGAACAGTGCCATCTCATATGTTGAGTCAGATGTCTTAAGTCATCATATCGCATGGCGAAAAGTAGTATATTTCTAGAGTCACTGGGCATTCTCTGCATGCCTGATTTAATTTAAGGTCTGCATGGAACTCCTTACCTAGTGAATTGTTCAGTGCAGTGAGGTCTGTCATTTTTCATATGGAGGAATAAGGCAAGTAGTTTTGTATCTCATACGTATTGTGCGTGGATGCAACACAGACTGTAAAAGCCACCGGCAAATCTTAACAGTCCAGGTCAAAGTGTTACAATGCTCGTATATAAATGACCAATAAAATTTACCTGCCAGCATTTTGCCCATAAGGCTAATCATTTGACACGCCAGTCGCCTGATGTTAATGATATACTCTCAGATCCTAATGAATCTGACTACCTCTTTACAATATAATATCAAGAAACTCAGATAAGTCATATTCAAGTTATTGTTTGAATAACATTTTCTAACCTCAGTAGCCAGGAGTTAGAAAGTATTTCAGTCAAAGAATACAAATGCATATTACGTAAGTTGATTCTTCATTTGGCCATAATTTTTTCATTTTATGCTGCCTGACATATTTAAAAAGCTAGAGCTTTGTTGTACTGCTTTTCGTCTTTCATAGTCCCAGGAAAACAAGTGAATACCAGTAAAGTTCATTCAAAGTTCCAACAATGCCACAAGACGCTGGCTATACTCATAAAGTCTAGTTTTCCCAGCTGATAGCATTTCTGACAGAGGTAGGAATGAACATTCAAATGAAAGCCTCTGATGCTATCAGATTGTAAAATGAAATAGCTTTTTGTATTATCTTTTTTAATATATCAGCTTTTTTTTTCACATTTATATTGTAATTTCTTTTCTTCATTCACTCAGCTTCTACCAGCTTTATTTTCTCCCTTAGTTTCTTACATTAATTTTTTTCTATCCCACAGAAGAGATCAAGTACATCACAGTTAATTGTATTTTATAACATTTTAAAGTTCTCTGTTTGAGAATGTGATTAGCCTTCCTTTTGTTTTTGTGCTTGTTTTCTGGAAATGTTTTATGATTTCTTTGGTTTCTGAATTTATTATTTTTTTTTTTTTTAAGTTTGTATGGGCAGATGCTTATTAGATCTGCATATAGTCACTTGATACTGGCAAACAAATAATTCAAATTTAGCTTGTAAAAACAAGAGCCCAAGTTTATGAGAGAACTATGCATTTTCAGTTTATATTTACCTTTATCACAGAGACTCATTTATCATATTAATCATGTATCCTACCTTGAGGTTTTAAGATTTATCATAGATGATCTCCAGGTCATTTCTTTTATCTATTACAGTATAGATTCCATAAAAGTTCACACTAATCATATATACATGTACATGTCTATCACTAAGTTCTAAGTTTTGCCATAGGTAATCCAAATCATTTCATGGATTCCATATCAGCTCATTTACACGTAACAGCTACAATGAAATGTTTATCCATAAGAGGGAATACTTTCATTTAAATATGTATAGCATGCATATGTAACTAGCCCATAGTATTTGGGTCCCATTTCTTGTAGAGCTTTCACCAAACTGTAGCAAAGATTTCATTCTGTATTGTTCAAGTTACAACACTGTTGCTCTTCTCTCTTTCAGATTTTTTATTATCATTATCATCCCAATCACTTATCCCTCTGTCTTGAAATCAGTCAAACTTGTCAAATTACTGTATGCATATATACACGTATATGCTTTAGCCACTTGTTGCATAGATGCTAAATTAAGCATGCATTTCTTAATGTCACTCAGTTATATATTTATGGAAACATTTTCAAAGTGTATAATAATTTTTTGGCTAAACTTCTAACAGTAACTATTGAATGTTATGAGAGGCAACACAATGAAATCAGGTCCTTGTCAAACTAGGGCAACCGGAGAAGTTCTTCAACGTGAACAAATTTCAAGGGATTTTTATTTTCTTCACAGAACCCTTCTGTATCAATGTAAACATGCATTTCAGAGTCAAATTTGCTGAAAAAGATTAAGTAAAAGCCCAAAAATTGTAATTTAGCAACGTGGGCTAGCAAAGATTAATAAGAATTTACAGAAATGATTGGCCATTTTCTCACTAAATTCAACTGCAGAAACAGATCACCCCCATCATCTTTAATTACCAATACCTCAACTTCTGCTTCAGGTAGAACAAACATTTTTTCACACACAGAAAGGGAAATTAATGTTTAACTCACTCAATGTCTTTATCGCCACCGTGGCGACGACGAGTCCCGCTACGTCTCAATGACGATATCGCCAGAGTGGCGATCGCAAATTCTGATTTTTTTTCTG
>JBCAUA010839429.1:0-13744 GCA_038406235.1 Peronia verruculata
CAGTTTGTCTTTAAAAGAAAAATTTATCACTCATTATGATACCCCAGTTGTACTTGCTCTGAAACCTCTTTGGGCAGCATATATATATATATATATCAAATAATAGAACAACCCCGCTGGCTTAACCTGCTGGGACCCTCGACAAGCACAAGTCCACGCTAACACGTAGGTCTGACGAACGGGTGACGGTCCTCCCTAACGCTAACATGTATGAGATCCTCGACCAGCGCAAGTCCACCCTATCGCTAACATGTAGATCTATGAGACCCTCAACCAGTCTGAATTTAACGCAGAAATCTTAACAATCGCCGCCTTCTTTGCCTGTGTCCACCCCACCCCCTCCCGGCAACAAGAAAGAGCTTCGCACAACAGTACGAAGTTGGAAAAAAAAAAGGTTCTCGCTGAAATCGTAATCATGTCCATAAATAATTGGAAGACCGTACGCGATAGTTTCCACTTGTCGGGAGGTAACAGTATTGATATAACCGTGAAATTAGTATTGTTATTATTTTGTACACGAAATCCATTTTGACAGCGTTGAATAATATCGATTTTTACTTCGGGGGCTGCTTAAAGGGTATCGATTCCTGGGGACCACGAAAAAACGGAAGAGCCGATTTGTGGTCCCGAGGAATCGATACCCCCAGTGCACAGCCCCGAAGTACGAATCGATACTGTGATAAGTCTGCGGCCTATTCAGTATGACTATAATAGATCAAATAATAGCCTAGAACAACTCCGCTGGCTGGGACCCTCAACAAGCGCAAGTCCACCCTAACGCTGACATGTAGCCTAGAAGGTCCGATGAGGGGGTGACGGTCCTCCCTAACACTAACAAAACATGTATGAGACCCTTGACCAGCGCAAGTCCAGCCTAACGCTAAGATGTAGGTTCGACGAGGGGGTGACGGTCCTCCCTAATGCTAACATGTATGAGACCCTTGACCAGCACAAGTCCACCCTAACACTAACATGTAGGTCCGACGAGATTTAGATCTAGCTCTAGTCACTGCATAAATCTAATGTGCTCTGTTGTGCAGCAACTTCAGCTGTGATGATCTAATCTGCTGATACTGGTAGCTGTATGAGGCAATCTCAGAAACTCATATTTGCAGGCAGGTGGATCACAGACTAACCAGACAGAGTGGTCTCTGCATAGATAAGAACCTGCCACCTAAGAGCCTGGGCACTTTTTCGGCTGTTCCCACCCCTACTTTTTTAGGTCATCGGACTACATGTTAGCATTAGGATGGACTTGCGCTGGTCGAGGGTTTCATTACATGTTAGCGTTAGGGAGGTCCGTCACCTGCTCATCAGACCTAGGTTACATGTTAGTGTTAGGGTGGACTTGCGCTGGTCAAGGGTCCCAAAAGGTTAAGCCAGTGGGGTTGTTCTATTATTTGGTGGGCACCTAATATAGCCAAATAAGTAGGGGTGGGAACAGCCGAAAAAGCACCAGAGCCTGGGCCTGGTCCACCTTAAGATCACACCTCTGCCACGAAATGGAAGTTTTTCTTTATAATTTACCCCTCTGAGAACTGCTCTCAAATAAAAAAAAATTCCCAAAGAGCCTGGTGTCTGACTAAGAAATGTGAGTATTTTCAAATCGTTTTGTCCTCTTGAGAGCAACACAGTGATAGATCTGCCATAATAAAATGGGCATGGAGTTGGAGGGAACAGGTCAACAAAGAGGTGGAATTGATGGTTGATGTATGACTGCATAACAGGCCATATTGTGAATTAACCAGTAAGCATATTTTTTTCTATGTTTTGACAAAACATGAAAAAAAAACGGTACTTATAATTGGCTCTGTGGATAAGGAGGAGTAAGTTTAGCCTCCTTCCAGGTCAGTTGTTTTCCTACTTTGGTCA
The DNA here is from genome assembly GCA_038406235.1 of Peronia verruculata. Taxonomy (NCBI): domain Eukaryota; kingdom Metazoa; phylum Mollusca; class Gastropoda; order Systellommatophora; family Onchidiidae; genus Peronia; species Peronia verruculata. The sequence continues at coordinate 1,873 of JBCAUA010839429.1, forward strand.
GTCTGTAAATACTTGAGTCACTCATGGGATTATCTGTAGGGTAGCATTGCAGTATCATGTTTTCATTCAGTAATGATAATGTTATGTGAAAGCTCACTCAACTATTAAATGTTGGGCATTACTAGTAAATACACTAAGAAAGGTTAAGAATTGTACACACAAAGGGAAGAAGGCTGTATTTATTCGCATTTTATCTTTAACTAACAGAAGTGATCAATTAATCACAGAAGGAAGATGGTCTGTGATAAGATGGGTTGCGTAACTTTTCAGTCCGCCTGAGAACGCGTCCTACTAAAAGTCCACTTTTTTTTTTCGTCTCCTGCCAACGGGGTTCTTTGGCGGGGCCTAGAGGAGACCACACTATATTAATCTCTATCATGAGGTCACAGCCATCTGTGGCAGAATGGACAAGTGATCAGTAGTGATCTTACTATCACCCAAGAATAGGGATTCAGTGCTTAGCTGCAACCTTTTTTTTTTTTTTTTAACAAAAATTTCCACATTAAAGAAAAAAACAAAACAGATATATTTCTTATATTATTATATGTGTGTGAATTTACTGAATTAGACCCCACTATATTTTATATTTTTACATGCCTTTTTTTTTTTCTTCTTTTTGTTATTTGAGTGGATAGTTGAACTAGACAAAGATGTTTTTACAAGATTTATGTCCAGTATCTGTCATCAGAGTTCAGAAGATGGAGGCTTTGATTTCTAACAGCATTTTTTTTTTTAATTTCTTTTCTGTTTCTCTTATTTAGTGTGTGTGTGTGTGTTTTTTTTTTTTTTTTTAATAATTTTTGTAATTTTCTGTTCTTTCCTTTTGAATGTGGTTGAAGAATTGGTGGAACTACCTAGAAGTAGGCCTTAGTCCTATGGACTTTAATTCAATGTTGATCTAGACCTAGATCTTTTGCCAGGGCGTATATATTCATTTATTGCAATCAAGGCTTGGCAAAACATGTACCAAAAATGTCTATGAATCAAACACTCTATCAAACTGCACTTCAATTAAAAGACTCTACTTTCTATGATGCTCTTGGGACTCCTCCAGGTCTGGATTTTAGGTTTTGCCTGATTGGGGATCATTACAGCCCTCAAGACTAAAATCCCCAATTGGGATTCTAATTTCTGGCAATTTTCTTCTTGGAGCATTGCATTAGGTCTAGTATTGATAGCCATTTGACTATATTATTATTTTCAGCAGATTAGAAATGAACTGGTATCAGAATAAAAAGTGATGCCCTGTTGATAGATCTTGATGAGAAGTAAAAAAAGTAAATAAGCACCATTTTTAACTTAATTTGATTCTTTCATGCACAGGTTTGAACACTGTTGATGTCCTTAATGACAACATGGATGTCTACGAGGATGTCAGTACAGGAAAAGAAAATTCAGGAGACACTCACTTGGTCAGTGCCTATCTAGTTATTCATACCATGCTAAACATTTTAATAAAATTTGAAAAGGAGCAGGTGCCAATGAAACATATCTGCAAGTTAGTATACTATTTTATGAGTCAAATCATATTTTATTCATGCAAAATTTGTCAGGAGTGAAGTGCTTTAATATGTTATGAATGAATGGTTCATAACTTTTAAAGGCTCTACTAGAATTTCAAATAAATTGTTGTTGTTGTTGTTTGTTCAAATCATAAACATCAGGAGGAACAAAAATATGTCTGATGGATCATGTAGAAATTTAATTCTTTAGACTTGTCAGGCATAATATTCTGTAATACATTTTAACATCAGGAGGAACAAAAATATGTCTGATCAATCATGTAGAAATTTAATTCTTTAGACTTGTCAGGCATAATATTCTGTAATACATTTACCGGTACTTGTATTTCCGATGGGTGCAAGAAAATATTAGATTCTCTCTTTGCCACCATGTTTCACCAAGGTTTTGACTGTTTTCAGGCCAAGGGACAACAAGACAGCACAGCATCTGCTGCACTTCAGGCCAGAACTCCATTGGTAGATTTGACCAATAAACGTGGGAAGGCAGTTACAGGATTGCTTGGATCTACTAAGAAAGAGGCATCTGGTCAACATGCCAGGTTGTCATGCCAGCATAGTTTCGTTTATTGTCTTTTCAACTTTTTTTTTTTTTTTTAATAGTGTTTATATTTATATGAGGAAAAAAAAAGTATGTTTGAGACAGAATTTTCCTTTTACTGAAATTAAATGTTGGAAGAGTATTATCTCATCAGACCACATCAGTTAATAGTTTTCAAAGCTCATCCTATGGAAAGAATGTTAGCATTTAATCATTATGTGTATATTCCACATGAAATTCAACAGTACCATATGTATTCTGTATTTCTCTCTCCAGATTGGAAGCTCTCAACCTTCAGACCAAAGAGACTCCAAAGAGGCACAAATCCTCCTCGGCATCCAGAAGAGTGAGTACCTAGTACATATTCTGTGTTTTCACAGTGGGAGCATGCTTTATCATCACAGTTGACAACTTGATTGGTGCTTACTGTTGTCTCCTGTGCTAACCTGCCTTCCAACCTCTTGAAAGCCTGACAGATTTTTCTCATATCCTTCTCTTGGCTGCAGCTGAATGCTAATTACACAGTGTCCATAAAGTCTCTCTACAATTTAATTAATAATATTACAAAGGCAGTTGATAGGATTTGTTGACTAGATTTATTCTAATGTAATCAGTGGTTGTCAAAGTCTTTTTGTTGTCTTTTTTTTTTTTTACCTCATTTAATCCACCTTTACGCACATGGGCACCGTTAGCTCCATGAAACACATCAAGACAGTACTCAATTTCTTTCCATGTTCGCTGTAGCATAGCCTCATCAATGGTGGCAATGGCATCAGAAAATCTTTTGCTTCAAGTCAGTAATATCTTATCTTTAATACATGATATCTTTCACATCACTTCATAGAAGAAAGTCCAAGGGAGTGATACCTGATGAACATGGTGGCCATGGAATTGGTCCATCCCCTCCAATCCATCAGTCTGAAAATGTTAAAGGAATTGACGAACATGCAGTCCCCAATGTGGTGGTGCACCACTTTGCTTGAAAATGATGGTTGATTGAAAGTCATTCAGTTGTGGTGCTACATATTCAGTCAAAAAGTCAAGGTAGTGATGGTGGATCTCTTCCATACTTAGTTCTGTAGTTGCGTGAGTCCGCACTTCCGATTTTGTCTCAATTAACCATGATGTACACATTGTGTCTTCTCTTGAGGAATAGCCATTTCTTTAGGGTTTCATTTAACAGTACCCCTTCCACTCACAGAATACCAGAAACACAAAAACAGTTCCGATGTGATCACAAACTTTGATATGCGCTGATTAAAACTCAACAAATCTGCTTAAAATATCCTATCAACTGCCTTTGTAATGAATTCTTAAAACTGTATAGAGACTTTATGGACACCCTGTATTTTCGCTGTAGTGGACGAAATCTCATTCAGCCAAAGCAACTGAAATTTTTATAACTAAATGCACTTATCATAAGTCTTGTTGTACAGACTGTAGAAATTTTATTTTAATGCGAGATCTTTGTGCCCAGCCCTAATACTTTTCCTTTGTCAGACAAAAGAGGTATTGAGCAAACAGTGTAAAGAGGAAATATTCCCTTTATTTCATGTCATTCGAAAGAAAGTACCAAAATAAATATATTTATAAAATTAAACAAGAAGAAAACATTCTCTTTATCTTTTTTTGTTTGTTTGGTTTTTTTTTTTTTTTTAATGATTTTTCGTGTTTTTCTTCTTCTTTACCAGGCTTGTTCAACAGCCTTTTGTCTGGCAAAGGAAGGTATAGAGCTTGGCACAATGATCTACCGTTAATGAGACTTCTTCTCTAATATTTTGTGTAAATGTGCAATTGGTTAAGCTGGGACTGTTAAGCATAGGATTTTCAAATAACATTTTCAGATTGATAGTATGAAGATTATCCTACAAATGAGAAATCCAACAGAATACTCTCTCAGTCTATTGAGGTACATGTGAGGTGGTAAAATAACTGGAAACATTAAAAGATTACCTTTGTTGTTCATTGCAGTCATGTTTTCCTGCTTTTCACATTGCCGAAGACTTTATGAGAGATGTCAGAAACAAACCAAATAGTGCTGGAACATCGACCTTGCCTGGAACTGTTGAGGAAGAGCCAGAGACAGACATGTTTGAGAGCATTGCTTTGGGGCATAAGGACACAGTTAGACATCAGGAAACTACTGAAGTGGAAATCTGTGTGGCACCGACAAGCAATTCAAAAAGTGGGGAACAGGAAAATGAGTCACGATTGAAGCTCAACAGTGAAATCATTCCAGTAGCCCAGTACGAAACTGTTGATAGCTGCAGTTCTGATGAGAAGAGCTCACCTGTCCAGGCAGAGTCACACGAGTCCGATGCTATGATTGACAATGGCAGTGGAGCTGAAGAGAGGCAATCATCATTGCACAACATGCATGTGTCAGCTGAATTGGAGGGTGATGCCCACCCTGCGTCCCCACGGTCCTTGCAAGTGTCTGTAGTTGAAGAAGAGGCAGAGAAGATTGTAGATATGCTGCTGTTACAGTTAACAAATGATTTAGTACAGGTACCAGTGGTTGTTTGTTCAGTAAGTGATAGTTAAGTTCACACCTAGCAACAGCTAACGTGATTTTCCGACCAAGAATATCCCACATAGAGCAGACAAGCTAGCATATAGGCTTCTACTGGAGGAATTTCTAAATGACTGTCACCTTTGATAAACAATCATATAACTATGCTTTGTCTGAGCAAGGGTGTTTAAGTAAGACCAATAGGTAAGCATCTACATGAATACTTACATAGATTCTGTTCATAGGAACAGATTATTTTTTTGTGTGTGTGTGTGTGTGTGTAATATAGAAAGTTGAAGATGTCTTTATATGACCTGATGGAAATGAACAGATGTGCACTATTTTATTTAATTTCTAAATTTAATTTTAAGTTTGAGGAGAATGAGATCAAAGAGTTTGATTCTGCATCTACTAGTGTCATAAAACATCAGTAAAATTTTCCACCAGTAGGAAGAAAATTTTCATTCTGCTGAAAAATGCATCTTTTTTTTTTTTTTTTTTTTAAATTTCTGTTTAAAACTATAGGATGCTATTTAAATAAAGATTTGTACCTTTTTATTGTACTTTTTGTTTGAGCATCATGTTATGAAAGATAAAATATCATGGTTTGGTTTAATGATTTATAAACTTATTTTTTTGTCAGAGTTCCCCTGTTGGTCATAGGGGGCCAACCAATCAGGCCGCTGGAAGCTACATAAGCAAAGATCATTCATATGTTCAGTCACACTGGCAGATGGATCAGAGGCCCCTTGCCAATGTGATGGCCCCACGTGTTGGCTCACCTATGTTCAGTGTAGAACAGATATCAGCATCAGTGTCATCACCAAGCCATCCAAGTGTGGACCAACCAAGCATCTTCTCCTCAACTCCTACCCAACAGGGATCAGCCAATCAAGATGCCCCGTCACTCCACCCCTTCCCGTCCTCTCCCTATGAAGTCACCAATATTTCTAACTCTTCCTTTAGAGAGCATTTGCAAGATGCCAGTCTGTCAGAACTGATGGAGGCTTATCTGCTCTCCAGCAGCAGCTCACCAGTAGTCAATCCACCCCTGTCTTCACCTTCTATCTGTAGGTTGCAGGAATCACATCCCTCTGCCACAGCTGAATCGCCAGTAAGGGAACAGGGCTACTTGCCAGAATCAGGGAACATCAACCCTCAGCACTGGGCTCCTGACATGGCAACTGTTCCCTCTTCACCAAAAATCCTCAGTCAAGACAGTGATTTTGCTGAGAATAGCCACCATTCTCGCTTACCAGTTGCAGAGAAAATGCTCTACGGAATTCCCGCCCACGAAGAGGAAATTCTCCTCACTAGTTCCACAAATTCTTATCAGAAACCAGCAAGCGACCACCTGTCATTCAATGTGTCGTCAACAACAGCAAAAAAAACAGATTCTGATCAAAAGCCGGAGATGTGTACTAGTTCAGGTGTGCATGAAAGTGCAGATGAATTAACACAGGTGACTGGTGAACCATCATTACTGCAGCAAGCAGAACAGGAAGCTGTGCAGCCTAGAGAGGCAGTGGAGTTCGTAAACTACAATTCTGTTTTGTTTACACCAAACAAAAATAGACCAAACTCTGCAACAGAAATGCCTTCAGTTGATTCCTATTCACTTGTTCCTGTACCTGCTAGCCAGTCAGGTGATCAGTCATTTATGGAAGAAATTCAAAGAGAAGAATCTCATTGTCCTGCAGTTACAAACTCTTTCCAACACTTGGAAGTATTGCAGGGCTCCAGTCAGGACGAAATTGTGATTATAGATAGAGACCAAACAACTGTGGTGGCATTTATGTCAACTGACACGTCATCCTATCCTGACTTTCAAGCTCCTGTAATAACCAATAATTCTCCAGTGAAAATGCGTAACATTTCAACAAGTCCATGTGCTGAACCAGTTTCTGACAAATCTGTCCTGACTGACCATCACAGCTTCGTCAATACATCTATGGTCACGGAAACCTGTCAGACCAGTGATGTGTCCATGCTGACCGACGGACTGACCAAGCTTGACCACAGCATGATGGCAATGCCAGACCAGTTGAACAAACAGACCATGACAGAGAGAAGGACAATGATTGACGCCGAGTCGGCCATGACACCATTCAAGCAAAGCAAGACTGGCAAGAGGTGAGATACACCTGGTATTGATATGGGTCACTGCCTTTGAACTTTCACCCTGTCAGAACTCATTATCTGTATCATGCTTGAAATGTATTCTGCAAGGAAAGTTATTTATCTCATCTTTGATAATTTGACATCCTGTGTTTGTCACTAAGCTTGATATCTTATAAATACATTAAGCCCACATGCATCAAAAGATGTTACTTGTGTTAAGACAGATGAGGTGAAATTTGAGTAGTTTTAAAAATTGCTGTTTGAGCCTCAAATGTGACAACAAAACTGTCTCCTTACTGCTGCTTTTTTTTTTTAACAACTGACATTGATTATTAATACAAAATGTTGACATCCATTATTAGGATAAACTGATGTTTTGTTACCTCTACGGTTTAACAATAGCACTAGTGACACAAAACGTAATGAACTGTGTTTTTATCTAAATCACACCTTGCATGCTGTCAGTGTTATATTGCTGTCTTTCCCCATTAATTGGCTAATTCCAGACTGACGGCAGAGGAGGTCAGACGGCAACATCCCCGTACCATTGCCAATCACCTGGAGTCCACCATGGCGGCCAATCAACGCCTGGAGAAAGAAGTCAAGACCCTCACACAGGAGAGAGACCGGCTGAAGTCATCATTGAAAGAAACCAGAGCCAGGCTCAGCACTGCCGAGACTCAGCAGAAAGAGGAAAAAGCCAGTCAAGAGAAACAGGTTACCATGTTAGAGGTGAGACAGCCATTCTGACTGTCAATCATATTACTTCCCTTTGGCAAGTACAAGAAGTGTAACAAAAGCATTATAAAGAAGGGAAATAGAAATCACCTTTTTGCTTGATGTGTGGAACTTAAGGAGAAAATTCAGAAAAATTTACCATGTGATGAAAATGCTTTCTTCTCATCATGATAATGTTTTCATAATTTTTTTTCATCATGTTTCAAATACCAAGAGAAAAAGTGATTTTTGCCTTCTCGGCAATGCTTGCCCTACACCTCTTGTACTTGGCGAAAGGAAGTAACCTAGCTGCTCAAAAAGAAAAATGGCTCATTGTGATATTCTTGCTGGATTAATCACAAGAGAATCATCACCCAATTTCATGAACTCAGTTCTCTGTTGCTGTATCTCCATTTTTCACATTTTGAGAAAATTGAAGTTTTAACAACTGTTTTTGCACATAGGAGTAAGAGATAAAACAAAATGATTTTCAAAATATACCGGTTTGGGCAAGTGATTGGTGAAAAATTATGTTATATGGTAGATTTACTGTCTCTCTCATGTGACATTTATTATATTTCCAAATAGCCCAAAAGTGAAGATAAAGCAGCAAAGAACTGGGCTGGCAATCTGTGTAATTGTCAATAGTTTCTGTTGTCATGACTGATGGCGACAGTAGAGAGACAAAAGTGTCTCATAGTTACTTTTTCTTGGAGCACCAAGTTTTGTGGCTGATTAAGCCTTCTGTGCATGATGGGCATGGGTTTTCATTATTTGTCTCTTTCCATGTTTTCTTCATTCAGTGAAGAGTGAGTGAGTAACCTGGAGATATTGATATGGTACACAATGCAGTAACCCTGGATATCAAACTGTTCATTCAGATGGAATTTAAAAAGATGTGAAACATATGATTAGGGTCTTCATCAGTTACATGGCAGCATAGGAAATTCAGGGATAAACGAGATAGCGACAGATCTCATAAATTTATGGGTCACAGATTTTTTTACTTTAAAAATTAATTTTATGCCAAAAGGAATGCTATGACTGTTTTATTCAGGGACAATTTCATATAAACAAAGTTTTTTTGGTCTTTTTCTTATCATGGTAATTCTTATACCTAACATCTCACAATTTGAAATCTTAAACCAGCTATTTGAGTATAACAGAACAATTCTGTCATCATCACTTATTCAAAAATATATATTCATTTTTCAGTCACTTCATGAAATTTCCTTTTATGTCCTTATTTTCCTATGCTACCACACAAATTTGCATAGAAGTGTAGCTCAGTTTCTATCCAATATATTGTAAAAGCCATTTCCGTGTGTTTCTCATTCATATGCTTCCATGGAGCAGCAGCTGCATGTCGAGGCTGTGTCGGGTCTGGAAAGCTGTGTGGAGGAGAAGCAGAGGCGGATCTATCAGCTGGAAGAGGAGCTAGCGGAGAGCAGGGAGCAATGCCTAGCAGCTGAGGAAAAACTCAGCACTGCAACCTCGGATTTTGAGCTCAGATATGACCAGTTAGACAAACTCAAACAAAAGGCAGAGCTGCATTTTGCTGATGAGGTAACCAAGGATGCCAAGCATCTTGTTTTATTATGGGAGAAAAAAAAATGTATTTTTGTACAGCCTAAGAATTTTTTGTTGTTGTTGTTATTTAATGAATCTTTGTGTAAAAAAAAAAAAATATTTCCTTTCTGCATCTTGTTGGACAAAAAAAGCTTGAAGAAAAAAGCAGTGAGGGTAACATTTCTTACTAATTTGTGTAAATGGATTGACATCCGGAGGATCAAGTCTGACCATATATCTGTCTGTACAGGTGTATACTGCAAACTCTAAGGAAGGTTCCAGGAGAGGTGAGGTGGTTTTCTTTTTTTTATGAGAAAACTAATGGCAGTATATAATTGTTGGATTTCTTGATTGGCAGTGAAGAATTTTACTCCTAACAGAAGGGGGAAAACAGTGACTTTTAGAAAAGTATAGTAATCATGGTCAAAGATCTAACGAAACAGATTTTTGTGTGTGTATCCAGTTACAGACACTGCGCACACAGTTTGACGAGCAGAACTATCATGCCCAGTTTCTCCAGTCCCAACAAATCATTCAAGAGCTGCAGGTGGAGAGAGAGGAGTTCCTGGCCCTGGTGGATGACATAGAGGGCGCCACAGCTATGCAGGTCAGTGTTACCTCATGTCTACTCCTCTTGTAATTTTGGGTGATTTTATTTTTAGGATTTATTTTGAACTTTTCAGGTTCTCCATAGTTTATTAAGTGTCCCTGCAAATTGTTTCATTAGGTTTTTGATGCTCAGGTAGCTTTTATATTTTTCAATAAGAACTGGAAGAGAACCCATGGCCTGCCTGGAATATTTTTTTTTTTTTTAAATATACAATCCTGTGACTTAAAGTGGATGGTAAGCATGTGCACCTCAATGCTGTTATTTTGGTTGATGTAACTGTAAAGTTACTCAAAGAAATGCGTTATACTATCAAACCTACAATTCGGATCTAGCACCCTTGCAAGTTTATTATTCAATGATTACTGAATTTGTAGAATAACATCAAAGATAATAAGTTGTTGTTTTTTTTTGTTGTTTTTTTTTTTTTTTCGGGTGTATGTACATAGAAACACAGATCCATATGCAACAATGTTGTGTGCCAAATTTCAGATGCATCCATTCATCAGTTTTCAAGACCATAACCTTTTTGTGGGTTTTCTTGCGATTTTATAATATAGAATAATGTCGTATGATATCAGCCCCAGGGAGGGGGGATGAATATTAAGAAAGAACCATCATCTATCATAATCTTTTTGAAACTGTGATATCATAGAAGTACTGCATTGTTCTACCTTGTAGTGAACATTTAGGTAAAGCAAATTCAATGATGGAAATGGACTATGGATCATGACATAAGTGTAGTCATATTTTGCTGTGGAATGCATTTGGACACATGAGCTACAAGTCTTATTTATGCTGCAATAGTAAAATAGGAAAACTCAAAATATGCTTTATCACATTCAATAAGGACTATGACAAAAGAAATTGAAATAAAAAAGAACTGTAATGACTTAGTAAAAAATACTGAATACTGCTATGGCTCAGACCCACAAAAGAGATAAAGTTGACGTAGTGCAGACTGTCCATATCAGTTGTGTTGTTTTCAGCTTAGTTTAGGATAACACAGCAATCACTAGGAGCAATCACTTACTCCTGATTGCTCGCCAATCTTTGCTACTAACTTTGCCATGAAAACCTTCTTCAGACATACTGCTATACAAACATGAACAATGCTCAGAAAACTATCTGTAGTTTATGTTTGTAATTTTGTTTTCAGTTCCGGTTGAGAGATGCCCTACACCATCTGGCCAAGAGAACTGCCCATATTGCCAATACTCAGAATATGGCGTATCAACAACTGGCTGCTGAGGTACTTTATATACCTCATTCATATTGTTTGTGTTACTCATAACTTATGTTGACAAATACAAATTCTGGTCCTGAACCCAAGGAAGGCAAAGAAGAAAGTGTTGATTACTTGGAGTTTGACATAAGAAACAATCCATATCACATTTTCTTTGAAACATGTTTTGTATTGCAATTATACTTATATTTTGTTCACCTCAGAAATCAAAGTTTTCTTGTAGACAGCTCTAGTCCAACCACATCAAATAGTCTATTAAGTGCACAGTTGTTCAGTCATGCTGCTCACACCTTACCGCATGTTTTAATCACTGTTGACATACATCAAAGATACAGTTTCATTAAAGTCTTAAAGCACAATAAATGAATGTTTGTGACTGATTTACTCTTGTGTTTTGATAATTTCAAGGCTCTGGGATTAAAGTAAAGTTGAGTAGTTGATTTAATATTCAAATTGTTTTATGCCCACTGGTGATGCAATGTAAGTGTACACTCAAACTGACATTTCTAAATTTAAGATCGATATTTTGATAGTTCAGTATGAGATTCTGCCATGCACTTTTTTCCACTGAGCTCTGGTGGAGTCTTACCTCCAGACAACTAGTATGTTAATTCTGCAGTGGTCATTCTAATTTTTTCTTCCATACATAGTCTTTTTCCATGAATGTGTAAAATTGACACGTTGGCTGCCAAATAAAAAAAAGCTCTGATCCCAAACCAGCGAGTGCCTTGGGTGGGTACAAAAGTAATAATTTATCTTGCTCATTGTTTATCTTCCGTAGCATGAGGCTGTCTGTCAGAAGTTGGCCACTGCTGAAGTGGCACTGAAAGTGTCTGGCTGCGAGCGAGAAGATTTGGCCGTGGATATTCACACCATGGAGGATCTGTTGAAGCAGAGTAACGACAGTTTGGTGCAAGTAAGTGATAGGTGGTGGTCAGATAAAATAACATGATATACGCTGCATATCGCTGGCTTGGGGCAACACTGCGACAAACGCCATTTTGCAATTTTACAGGAGAGCAAAAAAACTTTCTCATTT
>JBCAUA010839440.1:0-10000 GCA_038406235.1 Peronia verruculata
ATCCATCCATCCATCCATCCATCCATCCATCCATCCATCCATCCATCCATCCATCCATCCATCCATCCATCCACCAGCTATTCCATCTGACGTCCACGTCCACCGAAGTTTCTGAGGTATAACTGGTTACTGTATTATTTTGCTATTTTTCACTAACACGACCTTTGACGTTACTTCAACTCACCTGTTTCTCTCAACGATGTCTATTCTCGTGATCGGAACGTTGCAAACATTTACAAAACCTCAGCGCGAGCACTGCATAATAACTGTAGATGGAGCTTTAACTTTAGACAGTAAACTCACTGTAGAACGTAACAGATTTTAACTCAGAGGAGACACGGACACTCACTGACTTTGAAAAGAGCGTAAAGGTAAGACAGGTAACATGATCTCTTTATTCAAGACAGAAAAGATAGAAAAGAGAAAGGAGAAAAAAAAGAAAGGAAGAAAGAAAGAAAAAGATAGAAAGGAAGAAAGAAAGAATGAACGAAATAATGAAAGAAAGAAAGAGTGAAATAATACATGAATGTATGAAAGACAAAAAGAAAGAAAGAGTGAATGAAGAAATGAATGTGCGAAAGACAAAAAGGAAGAAAGAGCCCCATAGTTCCGTAGTCACTGTCTCGATAGGCCAATGTTCTTTGAAGAGGCCAAGAGGGAAAACATGCAATGTCAAGTCGACCTCTCTGGGAGAATTCCACTCTTTTTCCCATCCCTCCTCTCGTTTTTCACTCAAAATGAAATGTCCATCCCCAAACCTCCCTCTTCCTTTTCTCCCTCTTCTCCTCTTTCGTTCTCTCACTCCCCTCGCTTCCCATTTTCCCTGTCTCTCTCTCATGTTTCGCCCTGGCTTCCGCGCTCCTATGGCCTTCTCCTCTTTGTCGTAAAGATAATTAACAGGAGTTAAGTGACAGTCACTTGAGCGCATGATACTGAAAAAGAGAACATTGAAATTTTCCTTCAGTCTCTCTTTTTTAACTCTCTCTCTCCCTGCGTGTGTGTGTGTGTGTGTGTGTGTGTTTGTGGCAAAGATACTAATCAGATAAAGTAGGTGTTTAATCATCTACAACACGTATACCGCAGCCGTTCTCCTTCCAGGTCGTGGGAGTTCTAAGATGTTGTTTGGAGCCAATTACATCTTCATTGTGTAGTTACTGAATCTTTCTTTACCTCACATGCCTACACTTCATCTTTCTCTCTCTCTTCCTTCCTGTCTCTCAGTCTCACCACTCCCTCTTCTTGTTTCTCTCATTCTCTCCATTCTCATTCTCTCTCTATCTCTCTCTCTTTCACTCTCTCTTTCTCTCTCCATTTCACACTTGAAATGAAATTGCTTTTAGACAACAAAATCGCTTTTTCTTGCTAGGCCATTCCATCTTCCTTTCTCCTTCCTCCCCCCCCCCACCCCAATTTTTTGCCATCTCGATTTTTGAAGATGCAATGACTTGGTTAGGACTGGAGGCGCGTTGTAGGGCGGGGGAGGGGGGAGGGGGTGGGAGAGGAGGAGGGAGAGAGGACAATTAGAAAGGGAAGGGAGGGGGGGGGAATGAAGAATCAGGACTATGAGTCACGTGATAATTATGAACGCTGCAGTCAGACACATTTGCACACACCCGCACACCCACGCACGCACACAAACACACAGACAGACCAACAAATTTGAGCCACTGACCGGCACAGGGAACTACAGCGATGAGCAATTTTGGGAAGGGAGACACGACACTGGGAGGGGTGGAAGGGGGGGGGGAGATGAGCAATTCAGACATCAGTGCTTAGACTGTGAAAACACACACAAAGACCAGTCAGAGGCCCAGAGAGGGGGGGGGTGGCAATGCCAGGACAAGAGAGAAGACATGCCTACAGAGAGACAGAGAAAAAAAAAGGAAGAGAGAAAGATAGAGAAAGAAAGAAAAGAAGGAAAGGAATAAAAGAAAGGAGGAATGAAAACAAGAAAAGGTGGGGGGGGGGGAAGCAACACGAGAAAGAAAAGAACGAACAAAGAAAACGAAAGAAGGAAACAAAGAAAGAAAGATTAGGGATAGAAAGAGAGAGAGAAAGAAAGAGTCAAAGAAAGAAAGAATAACAAAGAAGCAAAGATTAAAAAGGAAGGAAGAAGAAAGAAAAGACAGAAAAAAAACAGAAAGAGGAAAAATCGGAAGAAAAAAAAAAAAAAGAAGAAGAACTGGCGTTGTTTGTGTTGATATCATCGCTAATGCCACTCTGTTACTACTAGTATTGCTGCTCTTTTTGTGAATTCTATATGACAGTCAAGTTTACAACTGGAAGACAGGACAAAAATGCCCTGGTGAAGACAGGTGTGTTATAACAAAGTAAATGATATCACGGTCTAAGAACGAGGAGATTGATGTTACTCCAGGTCTCTACATCCTTGTTCTTTGTGAATGAACTAATTCGCTGGACTCACCCTTCGCCTACATCGTGATGATAAACTCACTCACGACCTTATTTTGCTTACTCGCTTGCTCACGGAGCGTGAATTTAGAGCTGCTGTTCTGCGCACTATCCAGGCGGTACCTCCCAGTGTATGAGATTTTCAAGCAAGACAGGCAAGGGAGCGGGGAGAGAAGAAACAGATATGAGAAGGAAAATAAGAGCAAAAGAGTGCTAAATAAACATGAGGAAATAACCGAGGTGAATCAGGGGAACACAGGGCAAAATCAAACAGAATGAAGTGAAGATAAAATAAGATAAAATGTGAGATAAAGTGGACTGTCACTATGTAAAAGTGCAAGATAAAAAGTAAGTATGCAATATAACAGGAGACAGTAGACAATAGATGGAAATAATGGAGGTAATGGGGACTGTAACTTTAAAATTTGTTGACCAGCGCTATTACTTCCCTTTACTACCTTTACCAGGGTAGTTAGAAACAGTGTAAAGAAAAAAAAAAAACCAAAACAAAAAAACTCATTTTTCTTCTCGTCATTTGAAAAAAACTGATCACAATTTTTTATTTTCTTTTTAACAAATTATTACGATATGAAGGAAACAGCTTCCTTATATATTGTTATGTACAATGATTTGATTTTTTTTTTTAAATAATGTACATTTCAAACAAAGAATGTAAACATCATTAAAATTTATTAACTCTCTTTGCTGCTTGTTCAACACCCTTTGTGCCTGGCAGGGTAAAAAAAAAAAAAAAATCTCTATTAAAAAACGCAGTGCGATATCGATACAGAGCAGGGTAATGAAAGTCGATAATAAGAGAGATATAAAGAGGGAAAACAGAAGTAAGAATATAAGTATGGTGGAGGGAGAAAGAATCACAATGGAAGAGAACACATTGTCATAAGCATGAAGAAGAGACCAGATGGAATACGCGATGGTAATTAAAGAATGGTAACGACGATGAAAAAAAAAAGATACTTGTGTAAAAGTCCATATTATCAGGCTACTTCGACCCAGTTTTATTTTCTGAGGAGAATGTATTGTTGTGATATTAATGATCATAAACGGCTTTAATTGCAAGAAACAAAAATATAACTGGCCCTGTTATTCCTTCTTTCTTTCATTTGTTCTTTCTTTCCTTTTGTCTTTTTTTCTTTTTCCTATCTTTCTTTCTTTCCTCCTTCCTTCCATTCTTTTTTTGCCTTTTCCCTTTATTTCTTATTTTCTTTCTTTCTTCCTTCCTTCATTTCTTTTCTCTCTTTCTCCTTTCTTCTCTTTTATCTTGCCCTCTCTCTCTCTCTCTTTTCTCTCTCTCTTTTCTCTCTCTCTCTCTCTTGTCTCCATTCCGTCAAAAATGTTGCTGTATGACCGTGAAAATGTTTTCTTAAAAAAGAGAGAGAGAGAGAAAGAGAGAGAGAGAGAGAGAGAGGAAGAAGCGAAGAAGAAATAGGCGAGAAAAGCCACTAAACTCCTCAGTCAATTCAAATCCATGTCTGAAATGTTCGCCAGTGTTAGTTTCTGTCTCGGACCATACAGTGGATAGTGAACGGACAATAGACCACAAAAGTATACTTTTAATGTTTTACCGAGAAAACTGTGCACAGACTGGATAGGCAGTTTAAAAGTTGTATGTTTTCAAGAGACAGAGAGCAATAATGTTATATTATTTTTTGACCACGGTTGTGGACAACTGAGATAACCACCACCGGAGGAGGTTGAAAAGCTTATTAAAAACCATAACCATAAGACAGAGAACATTGAAAACGTGAAAGACGCAATAGGGATAAACAACGATGAAAGACAAATAACTGAAAGTTCCTATTTTGAATATCTGACTGAGCTTTCACGTGATCGGTTAAAGTATGAAAGAAAAAAAAAATGAATAAACGAATGAATGAATGAATGTATGAATGAGTGAATGAACCAGCTAACCAAAAATCAATTAATGAATGAGTGAATGAATGAATGAATGAATGAATGAATGAATGAATGAATGACCAAGACTACAAACAAAACAGGTCAAATGAAAAAAAGGGGGGGGGGCGTAAATGGTGGTTTAAGGCGCGGTACAGGGTGTGGGAATGAAGCTTGACTTGGCTAAAACGAAATAGGAAGGGGGCCGAGGGAATGCTTGTTATCTGGCCTTTCAGGTGCCGTGCACACTTCAGTGCGTGTGAACTCACGTACATGGTAAACATAGACGCCAGACAGGAGGGAGTCTCAAACTGTAAGGTAATAGACCCCAAGTTTTTCCCTTCATTTAACTTTCTTAAACCAAGGATACATTTGAGGATAGCGGTTAACCTTCGAGCTTGATAGCAATTCTATGAATTCGTGATTGAAATTACCATTATTGAAATTGTCCATATGAGACAAAGTAGAAATCTGATTTTAAGGTCTGAAAATGCTTGGGGTCCTATTTATCTGCTAAGATGTCTGAAGCCGTCATTGATTTTTCACAACTGTTGTAAATATGGTAATACGATGAACAATACAAAGTATTTATTTTGGGGTAGTTCAACTAATGGATAGTGTCAACCTTTTGAAATGACCAGCGAAAGAATGATGTCCAATAATGTTCCCAACCAAACAGGATGTATGGCTAATGTTAAAATGTATGTCTCACTTTCTCTTGTGAGCGGTAGAAACAAGCATTCTCAACTCCCATTACGATTGATATCATAAGAGAGTTCTCAAAACGTCTTGTTTGTTTGTTTGTTTGTTTGTTTTAATAGCGAAACATTAATAACAAAATAAAGTAGCACTACACATTATTTTTTTTTCTAAATTAAGAAGTAAATACACCTAGTGGTATTTGTTTAAAACGACCAGTCATGCATTTACATGTTCCAAGAATTCCCAAGACCATTCTCTTAGTTTAATGCTTATCTCTTTATCTGTGGGTAAATTTTGACATTCTCATAGCCTACAGGGAGATCCCTCTTACCAGTGTGGGCACCGCTGCCCAAACCTGAGCCCTTCTACTGTTCTTGTGAGTAATAGCCAGCCAGTAGGAAGTAAGGGGAACTGCGCGTGCGAACGAGCGGCGGACAGGGTGAGTGAGTGCGCCAGACCTTTGAAGCTCACGTTATGTACACGCCTGACTGCGAGGTAGGAAGGTCGTCTAGCTATCAAGTTCCGTGTAATATTATCTTGGTGAGCGAGAAATTGAACTTGTTAGGTCGTTTGCTGATATTTGTTGTTGTTGTTTGCCTTTTTTAAATCGTAATGCTCACACACCTTCATACGCACAGGCTAGGCAGGCATGATTGTGAACAAGCCTATTTGATGTAATTATTTATTTTTTGCATGTTTGGTTTCTCAGAATCATTTTTAAAAATTTCCCTTTTGTTTCCTATTGATTAAAGCAAACAAACAAACAAACAAAGCAAGCGAAATAAAAATATTTCATTATCATTACAGGAAGTCGTCCACTTATAATCTAGGCAACTTACGACTGATCGACCTTACGACCATCTTGTCGGCAGACATCACTCTCGCTTGCTAGACGGTGGAAAGTATAGTGTATGTCTAGTTTTCACACCTATAGTTTATATTTTTGTATGTTGTGCACATAATCAACGATATGTATTGTAGTATGCAGCCTTTGACTTTAACCCCGAAAGGTATAAAAATTTAAAGAAAGATTAGAACAATGTCTGAAGAACGAAAATGAAATAGTGAACAGAGCAAATGTTGATAAAATATGGCTCTGTGGTGATTACAATATCATTACACAGTATAATATACTTTCGGTAAGTTACATAGGCCAACTTACAACTACATCGGTTTACGACTAGTCAGTCGTAACCAAAGGCAGTCGAAGTCGACTACTACCTTTATTATTATTTTTATGATTATTCGTGCTGTGTGTGTGTGTGTGTGTTTTGTTGTTGTTGTTTTGTTTTTTTTCGTCGTTTTTAACCGATTTCCTTGACGATCTTGTGGTTGTTCTCGCACTGGTCTTTACGCGGTTTCTATTATATTAGTGAAAGAAAAGGAATGGAGGGGGTGCAGCATGTTTGTGTGTGTGTGTGTGTGTGTGTTATTACTTAGAAAACTTATGTCAGTTTACGGTTGTTATTACGATGCTCTTTCACTTAAAACAAACAAAGTTCCCCGTCAATATACTCCTCAATTATTCTCTCAAGACTGCAAATTCAGTGGATGTTTGTGGCCTCCCTCGGCACCATCATTCTTGGAGATGGCTTGAAATGGCAATCCTGATAATAATATGTTCATCTGCAATTAAATATTCGCATTGGAAGAATTCTTGTCTCGTTTAAGTCATTAAAGTGAATTGTATTGCATAAAGGAACACATTGCAACATTTTGGATTTAGATTTTGTCGGGGACGTTGTTGAATTTATGTATTTTTCTGGACGTTATGGTTACTTAAAAGTGTACCTGCTTGGTTATGATATGGATACTTTAAAGCGTAGGATTTGATTAAAATAAAGAATCTGAACTCTAGCATGCTCAAGTCGGGGGAAAATAATCAGTTGTTTATAGTAACAAAAATTCAAATGCTGTGCCATGTCCCTGGTTTTTTTTCCCCCTATTTGTTTGTTTATTTATTTATTTATTTGTTTGGTTATTGTTATTTCTTTAAATTCACGGGGATTTTTTGTTTTTCAAGAAAGGTGATACAAGAGATTTGACTGTTGTACGTTTGTTAGTTTGCTTGTCACATTTTTTTAAAACTTATGAGGAAAATGTTTTGCAAGAAACTGGGGGCAAGAGATATGTCTGTTGCGTTACTTATTTCGTTGTTTATTATTAATTTTTTAAACTTATGAGGAGAAAGTTTTACCATTTGACGGGAAAGATTCCATTATGCTTATCTATCTCACCTAGCCTGTCAGTGCTCTGGGGTTCTTTTCCTGTAAAAACAATTTGCTATAGCGGCCTCCTCTTCAGGTTTAGTAACTCAATAATAGCCTGTCTGGAGAGTAGTAGTGCGGGGCCAAAAGCTTGGACCAGACATAGTTAGGGGAGGAATGGCTAAAAGACCTGAGACGCCCTCAGAACACAGGGCCCGTAATGATGTGTCTAATTGTCATGAAGTGCTCTCATCATTAGGGGAACAGAGCCATAAGTAAACTAATCTGAGCCCTAAGTTGCCAGTGGTCAGTAGATGGTGCTAAGGGGACCTCAACCTTTATTTATGTGACATTATCGTTGATTGTAATATATTCCTAATAGCTTTTGCTGCACAGAGGCAATTGGGACATCAATTATTAATAATGCTGAAATGACCCCTTCCTTTATCATCATATAGTATCGTTGACTGTGATGTGCCTGCATTAGCTTATGCTGCACAGATAGAATTGGGATTTTAAAAAAGTAAATTAGATACAAAGTTGAGCTGTTTTCCTTTTGTTGCCAGGTTATCTGCACGTATGAACTAGATCTAAACTTCTTTGATGTAACATTGATGATGATTTTCACATTATCCAAGAACATCATTAGGGAGGGGGGGGGCTGGAAGTCATTTTAGAAACCGCTGGGAGGGAGATGATTTTAACTATTACCATCGAATTCGGCATGGTCAAATTAGAGGAAAACAATCGAAAAAAAAAAATCGAAATCAGTCATGGTTGCCATGGCAAAGGTCGCCATCTTGGATTTTACTATTCAATATTACATACCGTTACTATAAATAGGCTTCTACATTTTTCAACCAATTCCCTTGAAAGTCTGCGTACGTATTTTTCAGTTCAATATCTAAAAATGATCAGAGGGAATTTTTTATCATTGGCTTAGGTGGGGTTTTTTTTTAATTGTTTTTTTTAAATTATTATTATTATTATTTTTTATTTTTTTTTAATATCGATATATAAAAAAATCACGGATTTTGGAAAAAGTGGACCCTAAAATCTCAAATTTCTCGAAAATTTAAAAAGTTATCACAAATCTCCGCTGATCAGTTTTTGGTATTGTTTTGTTCTATGTTCATGTCAAATTTCATGGCAATCGGTCCATAAGTTAAAAAAGTAGATAGCATATTTGTGGTGAAAAACGCATTTTGAGAAAAACGCTTCGCTTGACCTCTCTCCCCACACCTTAGAATGGACTTATCAACTTTCTAATAACATTTTTTATATTCAGCAGACACCGAACTTTTAAAGAAAACAAAAACACAAAATAGAGTATTTTGAGCAAAAACGGGATTTAGATTCATAGGTTGGTGAGACACTAAGAAAAACTGCCAGCTAAAGGATATTGACGAGATGGAACCACTTTGGAAACAATTTACTTGCTCTAAAATTTGTGATGTGGATGTGAGGAAACGGGAGCGGTTTGTTGTATCACAAAGACTTGTGTGTGCGTGCGTGTGTGCGCGCGCGCGCGTGTTTGTGTGTGTGTGTGTACGTCTGTTTGTTTTTCTAGCGAAATGCATACACCATTCAAAAGTTGGCAATTCCAAAACAGCGTTTTCTGTTAATAGATATAGCAACCCTGGCGCACCGGCGTATGCTTGTACTAGATTATACATAGAACAAAATACCATTTAAAATTAAATGCAATAAGCGCAGAACTAGTCCACACAGTATTCCGTAATTCTGTCAACGCGACTCCTGCTGAGCAAAAATGCTCCAGAAAACGTTACAGTGGAAATGTTGAATGGATAGTAGAAATGCCCCATCCAGCAAATTCTGAGTCACCCTCTGGGTGGCGATACAACATGCTTGAACGTTTTGGAACAATGTGTCACTATCGGTTCCATCAACCAAATTATGGGCACATGATTTGATTTGTTGTTTCTCTGTGCCAAGTAGCAGTCAAAGGATATCTTTTTTAGAAATATTTATTTACCTAACATCAGACAGACAATGGATCAGACAGGCATTCAAATGGTTGAGTAGATAATTAAACAGACAGACAGCATTTAGATGGACAAACAGGCAGAAAGATAGACAGGCAAACAGACAGGTAAATAATCAGAGAGAGAGGGAGAGAGAAATAGAAAGAAATGGACAGATAAGTCTTAATTGACACAATACTTTCAATGGCCCGATACCATATTCTGCCATTAAGTGCTCAATTCGATTAGCTTGTTTACTTCAGTTCTCACGTACATCGCCGCCCTATTGTTCTCAAACCCGTGGAATTCTGCCATCCCTCATTTAGATCAGACGGGCTCTGCATATTTGATCCGTTATCCGTTTCTCAGTTTTGTGCAATGAATTTGTTGCACGAATTTGAATCTAATCAAAACTTAAGTATGCTTTCTTGAACGTGACGCATACGTGCCTTGCGTCGTTTAGGGGTGTCCAGTGCACTTTGCAAACTGCGGCAACAAAGAATTTTTATCAGCTGTAATGCAAGATGCAAATGCTAAAAAGAAAAAAGATACAACAACATTATTGAGACAAACATTGATGTGTCTGTGGGAGATGCAAGATGATATAAGATGTCTCCGTCCTCACTATGATTGTATGGAACCTATTCCATTGATATGAGCTTTGCCATTTCAGCTTATAATAAACCTATGTTGACTTTCACACGCGGTCATGCAGAGAAGAAGAACAGTAAAATATTCGCAGACTTTGATTCCATATGTATTTTGGACTTTCTCACAGAA
>JBCAUA010839450.1:358-13742 GCA_038406235.1 Peronia verruculata
AAACACAAAACAACAACAAATCCCCCCCCCCTCCCCCCCCCCCCTCCCCCCCCCCCCCCTTCCCCCCCCCCCCCCCCCCCCCCCCCCCCCCCCCCCCCCCCTTCAGTTTGTAACGTGCAGATAGAAGTTCTGATAGAGGTAAACAGACAGGACCTTTCCAGCTTGCATTCTCTTCTTCCTTCCCACTATGTAGATCTATATAATTTTATTTATTTAGATCTATTATTATTATTTTTTTTTTTCTTTTCTTTTTTTCTTATTTACTCAGTTATTTATTTATAAGGTCACTTGAAAAGAAAACAAGAAATTGAAGAGTCCTTTCAAGCACAATGTAATTTCCTTTCCAGAGCTTTGACTTAGTCATCGACTGTCAGCACCGATTCTTCTTTAAGAGTTTACAATTTCTGTGGCTGAATGAAGACTCTTGATCCTACATGAGGAAAACAAAATATGTCGTCAACGTTGATTCCATGCCAACAAAAGAAAAGAAGACGAAGAAAAACATGCGGGAATGCAGCAACGCTTTAAACTTTGCGGGACATTTTGTGTTTATTGGTGAATGACATGACTTTGTTATTCAGCTCTCTGGTCCGGTTATTTGTTTGTTCGATAGTTTGTTTCTCCGTATGTGAGTGTGTCTTTTCTACTCTTTCTGTGTGTGTGAGAGAGTCATCTTGTTTCTCTTTTGTTCTTTTTGTTTTTTATAGGTAGTGCATTCTCTCTCTCTTTCTCTGTCGCTCTATTCCTCTCTCTCTCTCTCTCTCTCTCTCTCTCTCTCTCTGTGTGTGTGTGTGTGTTTCTGTGTACGATTTCTGAGAAAGAAAATAAAAAAGAATGAACGGAGGAAAAAAAAAAGAAAGAAAGAAAAAAAAAAGCGTGGGGAAGAAGGGGGACGGTAAATGAAGTGTGGGACTGATGCTGAAAGCAAAAACGAGAGAGAGAGAGAGAGGAAGCAGAATGAAAGGAGGAAGAAGAGGGCTGAAATTGCCTAATTAATGTAACTACTGACTCTTAGCAGTGCAAAGAAGGCTTGATATGCTTTAACTACTCGCTCACTGCAGTGCACTATGGCAGTTGGAATCCTTCTCGTGACATGATATTCATAACAGCTGTGACTACTTGACATAGACACTTATCATGAGCATTGATCTCACCATTAAAGATCTTGATATGCCACTTCTTTTGGGTTTCTTTTTTTCTACATTTTTAAAGTTAAAAACACTGTCACGTGGGATACTCCCCCCCCCCAAAAAAAAACCAGAGAGGCTGAAGAAAAAAGGCGCATAAAAAAAAGTGTGTCAGTCAGCAGTTCCGCTTACTCACTGTCAGATAGAAAGCACGTGCAGATGACACTTCTCTTGTGTGTAGAAACAGGAACATAAATAATAAACACGAAACAAGAGAGCAACAAAAGAAGTGGAGCAAACTATGAAGTATTGCTGTTTATTATTATTATTATAATTATTGAATTTACCGTGTCACAGTTTCGTTTTCTGTTTCATATTTCAGTCTTTTTATACCACAAATCTGCAACAAAATCCATAAAAGACTTTATGGGCTCGAAAAACTGCCGAATGCATTCATCTGAAATTTGACACACAAAATTGTTAAATTAAGATCTGTATTTGCCTCTGCAAAGCGAAACAAGCTTATTATGTATGACGTTATTCTAGAAAGGCGATAATAGTTAAATAGTAAATTCGCGAAGTTGTTTGATCCGTATATTATTGTTCGTTCGATAAAATGACGCATTATGTTTTAGTTGTTTTTTAAAATAGTATTATTTTGATGTTATTCTGTTTTGTTTCTCTCTCTTTCTGTTTCGGTCTTTTGGTCTTGTTGTTAGTTTTGTTTTCTTTATTTTGTTCTTTTGATTGTTTCATCAGGGCTGTTGTATTCTGTTTCGTTCTTTTTCGACCTCTCTCATTCATGTTTTTTTTTTTCTTTTTTACTCTAATGTAATCATCTCACGATATACCGTCATCATTACATCCGCCAGGGAGGAAAAGGTGGAAGAGGAGACGGGTGTGATGTGGGAGCGGAGAGGGGGGGGGGGGGAAGAGTGTGTGAGAGATTGGGATGGGTGAGGGGGGGGGGGAATGGGAAAAGACAAAGTAGGTTGGCACATTGACTCTGCGCACTGCTATGATCATTACTACTACTCTTTTTATTACGTGTGCTTGCTACCACTGCTTGCTATTGTGAGTATTACTACTACGACCGCTACAATTACCATTACTGCCTTTTAAGTGACTGTCTCTACTGCTACAGTGACTGTTATACTTATTGTATTACAAGCTTACTAGTACTATTGGCTTATTACTACTCATACTATTCTTTGCTACTTCATTACTTAACTACTATGGAAAAATTGCAAATTAAGGCAGTGTATATTCAAACCACTTCTCGTTTGCTAGTTCACATAGTGTTTGTCTGGTTGTGTATTTGTTTCCGATCCTGCTAACTCTCACATTTCCCGATAGAGGATGTAAAATATTTTGCTCTAGGGTACATTGACATTGATGGATATCTGATCATTTGATCCAGTGATGCATTAATTAATTGAACTCCCGAGAACTTAATTTTTTTTTTTTTTATTCTTGTTGTTGTTCTGCAGAGACTTTGATTTAAAAAATATTGTTGTTATTGTTGTTGTTGTTGTTGTCCACGCATGCTGATAGTCCGCTGCCTGGAGTGCATACCTGATTTGATGCAGCTGGATTCGCTGAACGAACTCGATTGACATGAAGATTATGTACGGTGCCATACTTGATTGTGCACGCAATTAAACTCCAAGTCTTACTGTTTTGTTTTGCTTCTGTTTTCAATTTTATCTGAAAAGGTCAGTGGATCCCAATGCGATCTTTCTAAATAAGGGGATAAGTATTTGCCTTGAGCGGGAGCTAGTTGTAATCACATGGTAATCATCAAGATTAAAAGCACTGAAGGGTGAAGATGCCACAGAGCTGCAACGATCAGTTTTTGAGGGGTTCCAAAACATCTAAAAACAAAAACAAAAAACAAAAAACATTTACACCTGTATCGGGTCACCAATCATGCGACTATAAGGGACGCGGTGGTCCTGAGGTAGTTTTATCGTCGACCTGTCTTACTTTTTCTTTGGGCCCTTGCTGGAAACTTTATGTTGATGATAATGATGATAAAGTCCCTGGTTTCGATGATGTAGAGGATGATATTGTTGTTGTTGTCATGTTTATTATTTGATCAAGATATTCGATGAATGCATGGTTAGAGAATGAAGCTCAAGGCAAGTAGTTGGGGGAGTGGGGTGGGGGGGGGGGGCGTACTGTACTGCTTTATCACTCAGTAGCTTCTTCTCGCGTTACCAGCTGTGTTGCCAATTCAATGTCAACCTCGAATGGCTAATTTCTTGAGGAACATTTTGCTTGGCAACCATCCTTTTCCACGACGCGCCTCTCGCTGTGGTGTACTGTTTTATTTCAATAGCTTTGTTCATGTTGCAAATTCGTAGCTCCACTTCTTTGTACTCGTTTCTGTACTCTTTTCTTTCCCTCACTTTGCAGTTCGCAACACGCCAGTTTTACAAAGTAAATTATGATGCCACTCAACGTAAACGAAATTGAGTTATATAAATATTCTAAAGTTATATTGAGTTATATAAGTTTTGAGTTATATAAATATTCTAAAGAGATGACCAAGTTGTACAGACTTTCACTAAAGACCACTCTTCTGTCGATATAGCCTTACTGTTGAACGGCTGTTATTCAGCATTCCTGAGGAGTTTCCTGTAGTAGCTATCCGAGGTGTTATAGGGTTAATCTTCTCTCTCTCTCCTCTCTCTCTCCTTTCTCTCTCTCTCTCTCTCCTCTCTCTTGTTGTTAGATGTGCTAGACTTTCATCTCACCTTCTATCTTCGTGTAGTGCTTCAAATAAAGTGCATCTATGTAGTCTTCTGATCTTTTGTCAAAAAGGTTTTGTTGTTGTTGTTGCTGTTTTGTTTTGTTTTGTTTTTCTGGGGGAAATCGGGTTAACAAACCACGAGACTTTAAGATTATAAGAGTTAACTGTAGATTAATATCTCTCAGCATAGAAGGGATGCGGGCTATTTTTTTTTTTTTCCCTCAATGTAAAGTACAATATCCTCTTTTCCACTGACACCAATAAATTTGTATATGAACTGTTAAATTTACGACGAGACATATTTAATTTAATCTACATGAAATTAATTAGTTGTGTGTGATTGTCACGGCCGGGCACGGGTTAAATAGTGCATACTTCAGGGAGACTAAGTTTTAATGCGTCTGAGTGATAGAAGCCTGTATGCGGCATAACTTTACAAGGGCTTCAGTACCGTTTTTTTTTCTTTTTTTAGAATTTGTCGAGCGACCGATCTGTCCTAATACTCATTCACTGTACTGCAGTGTTGAATCATTTTATTTGCAATAATAAACGTAATTAAAAAATGCTGGATTTACTCTGCCTTCAGGCCAAAAATTGACAGCATGACTAAATGCCTTTTTACAGACTCTCTCTCTCTCTCTCTCTCTTTCTCCTCTCTCTCTCCTCTCTCTCTCTCTCTCTACTGAAGTCCTGAAGTCTCAACTGACACTTTCACAGAGTTAAGGGAAATGGACTCTGAATCAGCCAGGTGGAGCGGAGAGAGAGAGAGAGACAGACAGACAGACAGACAGAGAGAGAGAGATAGGGGAGGGAAAAAAAAAAAAAAACCTTTGCACTTTAATATATTTACTATGTGTCACCTGGGAATCTGATTTTGATTGAAACTCAAAATAGCATGGAACGTCAGCGCTCTTCTTGTCATCTGATAATGTTTGAGCCGTTGTTGGATAGGGATGGATCCGTGCTGTTACACAATTATGCCACCGCTGAGTTGATTTCTTATTGTTCTTACTCTCATCTGTTCAGATTGGGATCTCAATTTTCTATGAGTAATTTATCGAAATAAACCATAGAGTTCCGTCTCATCATTTGAAATTTTTGAGTGTAGAGCATTTATCAGTTGTAACGGAAATGAGGGCCAAAATGTCCCATTAGAAAACGATGCAGTATTCTTTTCATCATCGTCGTCATCATCGTCATCATCATCATCATTTTATAAAATAGAAAAAGACTGTCCAACCGGCAAGTAACTAAACAATTTTAAAAAGCAAATAACTCTTATAAATAACCTCTTCGTGATGTTGAAAGTGAAAGCCAGATTTTCGAGTCAACTTGACTCTTCTTCAGGGTAACAAAGTAAACATATAAAAATGTAAATAGGGTATTGCTGTGTGGCAAAGAAATTATATTTCAAATGACTTACTTATAGTGTTAGATGGAATCGTAGTGATTTTTTGTTTTGCTTTGTTTTGTTTTGTTTTGTTTTTGTTTTTGTTGTTGTCATTGTTTTTGGTATAGTGGTATGTGTAACTTTTAAGACTTATCTCCATGATTGAAATCATTAAGGGAACAGTAGAGGAAGAAATGCAAGTATAGACAGGAGGGCTAGGAAAGAGGGAAGAAGAAAGGCAACTCGCCATACGACTGGCTGGCATTAACCAAATCGAGTTTTCATAACCTGAATGACGGGAGGAAAGAGGAAGAGAACAGTCAAGAAGTATAATGATGTGGATGGAAGAAGATGGGAAGAGAGGACGAAACTGAGAGTGAAAAAAAGGGTGGGGGTGGGAGGTATATTGGGCATAGAGAGGTAGAAAGGATGGGGGGGGGGGATGGGGGCAGCTGTTGTAGTGTCGACTTGTGTGAGCCAGCTGGGGTTTATACAGCAAAATACCCCCCGAAGAAAAAAAAATGATTAAGATTGGAAAGAAAAAGAAGCGAAAGAGATAGGGTGGAAAGAGGAAAGCCTAGATGAATGAAAAAAGCAAGGAAAGGAACGAGGGAAGTTCAAGCGGAAGAGACAGGGTGGACGTAGAAAATCAGGAAATGATTATGAAGGAAGACAGCGTGGAAACAGAAAATGAACAGTCTTAAGAAAAAAGCGATGATGGAAAGAACAAAAGATAAGATTAGAGATAGGAAAGAATGATAGAGGAAATACTAAATACAGAAAAGAGAAGAATGAGATGGGAATGAAGAATAGCACTGACATTGCGTTCATCTGGCAAAGGCACAAACGAAATCACGATAGATTGTGTCCGCCGGCTTCAGGACGTTACCAATTCATTACTGCGTGACCTTTCGAGGGCCTTTCCTGCCCCCCCCTCCAGCCCGGGGATATATAGATAGGTTGTTTTTTTTTGCTCCCACCTGCAGGCGGCGAAAGCCCGCCATCGGTGGGATGCCTCCCATGGAGCGCCATCCTCGATGTTCCAGGGGTGACATCTCCTCTCTCTCTCTTTGCTCCTGTCTTCTGGTCCATTGACGTGTAAACGTATCTTACCATGTTTGGTATCACAGTGTAGCCGTGATCGTACTGACGTACCATTAAACCCCAACACAAACAAACAAACAAACAAGTCTCTCCAGCTTCTTCCTCCTCCTCCCCCTTCTCTCTCTCTCTCCTCTTCTTCTTGCTCTTTCTCTCTCATTATATGTTCAGAAACATTCTAACTGTAACTAAAACTCCTTCAGCCATGATTTTCCACTGTGGGGGCAATAGTTTATATATTCATTTTTTTTTTTACATTTTGTATATGGCATTTCCTTCACACTGTGTTTGAAAAGAAGAAAGATGCCATTAGTGGATCACGATTTTCTCGGAAACATGAGTTTTAGCAGTAACTGCTTTACCTAAGTGTGTCCCCACAGTCGTGAAGAGCGTAGGTCAACAAGTTTACCTGGGTCAGCACTAAACTTGTCCCCGGGGTCAAGTATTTGATGGCCACGTCACATATGATCGCACTTCGCGGTCAGATCGGTCAAGGAGGGGCGTGCGGGGAGTGGGGAGGGGGGGGGGAATATTTCTTTATTCCTACAATATCTCGGTTGGCCACATTTTGTGTTTCTTTCACAGTGTTGATTAAATTTTCTCGCATTGCTGGCTTTGTCTTTAAGATTCACGATTCTCTCTCTCTCTCTCTCTCTTTCTCTCTCTCTCTCTCCCTCTCTCTCTTTCTCTCTCTCTTTCATCAACTGTTTCCTCGTCACTCTTGCTATAGCATTGTGTTTCTCTGACTTCTAGTACACGAACAGTCTCAGGCTCTGTTTCCTTATCGACGCAGCCTATGTAAGTGTCCGCTTCGCCATCTCCATCAGTCTATTCTGTGTCTGTGTGTGTGTTGGGCTGTTTGTTTGTTTGCCAGCTTGTCTGTCTTCTATTGTGTCTGTGTGTGTGTGTGCGTCTTTCTCTTTCTTTCTGCCTTTCGATCGATCCATCCATCTATCCACCCATCCGCCATCAGTCCGCCTATCCATCTGTCCGCCCATTCCTCTGTCTTTTTGTCTTTTCGTCTCTTGCCTGTCTTTTAATTTACCTACCTATCTCTGTGACTGTGTGTGTCTGTACATGCCTGCCTTTCTGTCTTTCTGCCGGTCTGTCTCTCTATCTACATGTCAATCTGTATTTCAGTTCGTATGTATCTTACTATTCGCCCTACGATTTTCTTTCGTCTTTTAGCCTCCTGTAGGTGATTATCTCGATCTTCGTCTTTGGCTCTTTCTCGTCACCCGATTCCTTTGTCAGGGGCCCAATAAAACGACAATCACACTCACTGAAATACCCAAGCAAATACTAGACCTAAAACTGTAGGACTCGTACATTCCAGGCCAGTACACTATGGTACCTGTTTCCTACACCGTTATATTGTGTAAGCCCACAGTGTCCCAGTAGGTTTAGTCTGAGCCTTTTTGGCACATACATGTCGTTATGAGGCTAAGTCCATTATGTCAGAGATTCCCACCCTTGGGTCAGTTATTTCCGCAAGGTAAATTTGCGCCTGGTATACCTATAATTATATTACATATGATATTCATGTAATATATATTCATCTACCCATGACTGTAAATATATAGGCTGATTTTCTTCATCATCACGTTATGATAATGACACTGGTGCTATTTTGAACGTTGTTATTTGAACGTAACATTAGAATGTTTGGTTTCATTTGTCCGTTTTCATTTTTCTTTAGCAGTGACTTAATTTGTCTGTATTGAAATATCATTATGTCCTCCTACTTGAAGAGAGAGAGAGAGAGAGAGAGAGAGAGAGAGAGAGAGAGAGGAGTATTATCATTGTTATGATGAGTCTATAGGTTGTAGAGGTCTGAGAACCCCTTGCATTATTAGATTTGTTCCGTTAGGTCACACACGCACAATGCACCGGCGCTATGATTTCTTTGCGGCATGCCAGCCTAATCGCCTCGCTAATGGACCACATGCACGGTATTTTGGTGACCTTTGACATGGTTGTTTGACACAGTTGTCGACCCCTGGCTGCGGGCCGGGATTCTGAAAAGGTTACAATCCACCCATGTTCATGGCACGTTATTAGGAGTAGCATGCGAACAAGAACCGGATCTATATGTCTGTCTGAGTGTCTGTCTGTTTATCTGTCATTTTGGCTGTCACTTTGTTCCATTCTCCCTCTCTCTTTCGTTTTTCTTTCAGTAATTAGTTTTGTGTTTAAACATTTTCATTTTATTTCATTTTATTTATATGCCTAACCCAAGACTGGTGTAATTTTTCAGTTTTCTCTGTCTATCATTTACTCACTCTGTCTTTGCTTATCTCAGCCACTCCCTGACTCCAACCTCCTCTCCCCTTCCCCTTTTCTCCCCCCCAAACAGTTCTGTGGCGCATCGGAGATGAAGTAATGATTACGTCGACGTAATCTAATGAAGGCACTTGACTTTTGTTTTTTTCCTTCAGCGTTTTCTTTCTTGTGCCCATCATTCATTCATTCATTCATCCATTCATTCATTCATTCATTCATTCATTCATTCATTCATTCATTCATTTACTCACTAGGCAATTATTCATTCATTCATTCATTCATTCATTTAAGTATTATTTTTTAAACCTGTATCTTTCCTATTCACCTATTACTTCATTCGTTCTTGTTTGTGTCTCTGATTTGTATTGCCTTCATTCATATAATACAATCTGCTAATTTGTCTTGTTTATCAACGTTTTACATCCTAATGCCTCCCCCCTCCCTTTATGCATATATTACGTGATTATATCTGTCTGTCTGTGTATCTGTCCTTGCAGCCCAATGGAAGTCCGAGCTAGTGGGACAAGAGGAAGGAGAGGAAAATGGAGAAGGAGATGGGAGGAGGGATTCGGCAGGATCGCCCGAAGGAGGAAACTTACCGGCTACTATAGTAGGCAGTTCCGGAGTACCTAGTCCAGGTAAGTCTGTCTGCCTACCTCTTCTCTGTCCATCATTCTGTCTGTCTGTCTGTCTGTCTGTCTGTCAGTCTATTTGTATCTGTCTATCCATCTGTCTGCCTGTCTATTGACTGCCTGTCTGTGTTCTTGTCTGTGTGTTAATTTACCTGTCTGTCTGTCTGTCTGTCTGTCAGCCTAGTTGTATCTGTCTATCTGCTTGTCTGTTGACTGTCTGTCTAACTGTGTTCTTGTCTGTCTGTTAATTTACCTGTCTGTGTGTCGGTCTATGTGTCTGTCTATGTTTGTGTGTTTCTCTCTGGCCATCTGCTCAGTGTCCGTCTGTGTTCATTTGTTGTCTGTTTGTCTGCCCGTCTACCCGTGTATCTGTTGATTTGTCTGTCAGTGCGTCGGTCTTTGTCTGTGTGTTTCTCTCTGGTCATCTGTTTTTTTTTCTGTCTGTATGTCCATCTAGCTGACTATTTATATAATAAGTATACGCACAACGTTGTGCTAATCCGTCATAATGTGTCTTGCCTAAGTACATGTCTGTCTTCAGTTTTCTGTCTGCGTTTCTCCATGTTTTAATTAGTTCTCCGCGTGTTATTATGTCAGTCCACTCTGCTGCTGCGATGTAATGTGTTTCAGTCTCTTTCATCTGATCTGTCTGTCAGCCCGGCTCTCAGTGTGCCGCTTTGTCTGTCTGCTTTGTCTATGTGTCTTAGCCACCTCGAGCTCCACTGGCTGTTTTGTCCAGCGGTCTCACAGGATAGCCCACTGTAATAATGTCAGAAAAAAAAGCGAATTGGGGCGAATGATTAGGGCACAAGAGGTCAGGAACGCGCCGACCAAATCCCATTAGGAAATGATTGTAGGCGAATCAAACGCTTGTTACGGTGGCTGCGGATCAATCCCTTACTGCGTGAGCCTGGGAAGGTTTGCTCCAGTGTGAGCACAAAGTTATAGGTGACAACAGAATCAGCAGCGGTATTCTTTTGTTGTTGATTGTGTTACTGGGTGTCTTTTGTGAACGACGCCGAGGGATGAGTGAGGCAAATTGTCCTCACACGAGTTGATCCAGTGCTTATATCTCTGTCAGTCTGTCTTTCCCTGCAGTCTTTCTCAGTCGTTGTTTGGTAATATGTTGATTTTAAGTTGATCTGTTTGTCCACCTGTCTATTTGTGTACGTATAGATGGATGCATATTGTTATGCATAGGTGTCTGTCTGTCTGTCTGTCTGTCTGTCTGTATGTATGTATGTATGTATGTATGTATGTATGTATGTATGTATGTATGTATGTATGTATGTGTGTATGACTCGCTGTCTGTATGCCTGCAGCCGACCTGTCCATCCTTCCATCCATTCCCATCCATCCATCCATCCATCCATCTACCTCCCTCCCTCCCTTCCAGCCTAGCTACTTATCTACCTCCCTATCTACCTACGTATCTATCCATCTATCTATCTGTTTGTCTGTCTGTCCGTCCGTCTGTCTGTCCGTCTATCTGTCTGTCTGTCTATCTGCCATACCATGACATTATTCCGCATAAATGGTGCGTCAGACGACGCCAGGTTACCACGATTTTTCGCAAACCACAAGTATATCACAGACAAACGCCATGACGGTTCGGTCATGTGTAGCGTGGATGTGTAACATTTACGGGCGGTGGAGTATCATACGTGACATGATTATCAACACAATATATCAGTAGATTCTCTGCTCCCACCTGCGGGCGGTTAAAGCTCACTGGCGGTGGAATGTCTCCCATGGAATGCCAGCCTCGGCGCTCCGGGGGAGACATGTCTTCTCTCTCTCCTTACACCTGTCTTCTGTCCCGTTTTCTTTCCTCTCTTCTTCTTGAAGTGTAAACGTTTCAAACCGTGTTTGACACAGTTTAGCCGTAATCGTGCTGTTGTGTCGTTAAACCCCAACACAAAGCCATCGCAATCACACACACAAACAAACAAACAAGCAAACAAAAACAAGATGTTTCATTTCCTGGTCGACTCCCTTCCCAGAAATGACCGCCCATGATGAAGGCCAAGCATCACGACTGCCCCAGAGACAGTTTGAGTATTACACATCCGGCATGTCTGTGGCCTATTTCCTCCATCATTATCGGTTCCTGGAAGTCGGAAGTGTTGAATCCTGCACTCCCTCTCTGCTCTCTCTCTCTTTCTCTCTCTCTCGCTCCCTCATTCATAATTCACTACCTATCTACATCTATCTGTCTGTCTGTTTGCTTATCTGGCTGTCTGCATGTCTGTCTGTCTGCTTGTCTATCTGTCTGCTTGTCTGCCTGTCTGTCTGCCTATCTGTCTGCTTGTCTGTCTGTCTGTCTGCCCATCTGTCTGTCTTATTGCCTATCTGCCTGTCTCTCTGTCTGTTTGCCCATCTGTCTGTCTGCTTTTCTGTCGGTCTGTCTGCCTCTCTGCCTGTCTGTCTGTTTATCTGCCTGTCTATCAGCTTATCTCTCTATTTTTCTATCTATCACCCACCCATCCACTCACCCTTCCATCAATCCATCCATCCATCCATTCAACCATCCATCCACTTATCTGTCTGTTTCCTTCTTTGAGCGTCTAACCAACTGTTTTTCTGTCAATCTATTTGTCTGTCTATCCATCAACTCACAAACATATCAAAAGTAAGAATCGCAAATCGTGAAAGTCCAAAGTTAACAATGCTAATAATAATAATAATAATAACAATAAAGAGCATTTATACAGCGCACATGCCCATAAAATACAAGCTCATAGCGCTTTATAGTCGACAGATCCAAAGAAGACGCGCATAAACGTTCTCAGCTTCCTGGAAAGCATACAAGGCGGCTACCTGATAGGCGCAATAAACCTTATCAATCTAACAATATCACTGACTGTCTTTAGTCGGAAACCCTATGAAACCTGGGTCGAATCAGGACGTGTGTGTGAATTGTATTTCCCAAGGGCAAAATGTCCAGAACAGTCAGTATTCGAACCCGGAACTTTAGATCCTCTGTCCCACGGCCCAACCGCTATCCCACTCATATCTATTATGTAATTTTTGGTCCTAAAATATCCCATTGAAAACCCTCTGACAGCATGCTTTTATATGGTTATGATAGCAACCCGTCGGTAAACTAACGATAGCTACCCGTCGGTAAACTAACGACAGTTACCCGTCGGTAAACTAACGATGGTTACCCGTCGGTAAACTTACAGCATGACAACTATAGCAGGCAAAAACAACAAGAACAGCAACAGCAGGAACCAAAATAACAAGAACAAGACGAACAACAGCAGTTGACAATAACAACAATATGTAAGTAGGTCCTCTGCTCCCACCTGCGGGCGTGAAAACTCGCCGTCGGTGGGATGTCTCCCTTGCAATGCCAACCTCGACGTTCTCTCTTGTCTTGCACCCGTCTTCTGTCCCGCTCTCTTTCCTCTCATCTTCTTGACGTGTTAACATCATCTAACCGTATCTGGCACAATATAGCCGTGATCGTGCTGATGTGCCGTTAGAACCAAACACAGACAAACAACATCGGCTAAAGCAGTAGTAACAACAACAACAACGACGACAGCAACAAAAACAGCAACAGCAACTATAATTACAACAATAACCACAACAACAACAGCAAACAAACCTCTACAAATAGAAAGCTGAAACAATTATTGACTTTTACCAACTTATACACGGATAGGGCTAAACATTCGCATTTCCATGAAAAAAGTCCAGCGGGGGCCGGGGGGGGATTTCCCTCCCATTTCCCTCTTCAATTATCTGATACGATGAGAATATGTCCAGGGTGAGGTACCAAACTGTCAGAGCTCAAGTTTCGAGTGTCTGTGCTTAAGACGTTTGTGATAAAACGTTCAGGCGTCACGTCAGACCCGAAACACTCGGGTATTTTGTGTGTCACAGAATAAACGAATAACGAGTGAAAAGCGAGGAGTTTATTACTTGGTCATTAAGAGATGGCTGTGCGTCTGTCCGCAAGTCTATCCGTCTGTCAGTTTGTCTGACAGTCCACCCACCGGTTCATCCGCCAATCTATCTATCTATCTATCTATCTATCTATCTATCTATTTATCTATCTATCTATCTATCTATCTATCTATCTATC
>JBCAUA010839461.1:0-13742 GCA_038406235.1 Peronia verruculata
ATCTATCTATCTATCTATCTATCTATCTATCTATCTATCTATCTATCTATCTATCTATCTATCTATCTGTCTGCCTGTCTGACTGTCTGTCTGTCTGTATGTTTGTAGCTAGAGATTTGACCATCTGTTGAGTGAAATCGTTTTGTAAATAATTGTTATCACTAATTCATCTCTATAATTCCAATGTAGTGACAAGCATTTTTTTTTTCTCTGTCTGTCGGCCTTACTTTTTTTTGTAACAATGAACTGTTGCAGAAAATGACTACATTATAATGGTCTCGTCGCAGCGCAGTATGCCTCTAAATGTAAACAACCCGCTGAAATGTTTTCGGGCACCATAAGGGCATTGTGGCATTTAGAACGAGCGTATTTCACACAACTGTTGTTTGTTATTGGCAGCTTAAATGTTTTTGTAAGCAATTTATGTCGCGACATGAAAAACGCAATTGAATTGTTTCTTTTTTTATGTTCATAAAAAATTAAAGTGTGCATAGTCATGCCAGTTTCGTTTATAGAAGAGCCTATAATATATTGTCGACCCATATAATTATGGGAAGACTGGGTCTGGTGGACTGGACGAATTAGTTTTACAGTTCCATCGACCAGGAAGTAGTCACTCTGGGGTGCTTAGAGCAAAACGAGGTACATAGTAGTCTCCGAATGTAACGGTTTTCATGTAATGGATTAAGGTCTTTTCCGCCTGAGAGAGTGGGATCGTCCCAGTGCAACGCCTTTCCACTTAACCCACTGCGTGCTGTAAATTTTTGTGACACTTGGGGAGTTGAATTCACTCACAGGTATCTGTGTAACTCAGCCTAACACCTGTCTCATAACGTCTACAAAACCCACAGCGATAGGGAAGTGGCGAAAATGGTAGCTGGAGGTATCCACTGGAAGCGATAGTCAAGAACCTGCACGTAGGCGATCTGGTACTGATGGTAGGTGCGCTTCGATTAGTGCACCGGAAAACTTCGACAGCATCCCAAGTGACTGAGCAGCCTTTTCAGGACAGCACTGCTCATCCTAGCGTGCTAAAGGTCTTAACAAAGCCCATACAAACAGTCTGGCCAGTTCACCGAGACTGGCGGACTTAAGCCTTACTGTGGTAGGTATAAAAACTTCACCTTCTGGAGGTAGAGAGTTCGTGCCCAATTAAAACTAAACATCAACTGGGGGCCTCAATGAAGAACAGTTCTCATCACTAGAGAATAGTCCAAACACAATTTTTAACATTGCACCCTTAAATGAAACTTGATTTGCGAAAAAAACATAAGAAACGATGTCGGAATTAGACAGTGACTATTCATTTTTTTTTTCTGGAGGATCGAACCAATGGCATGATCAGGACCCGACTCCTTCAAGCTTATATCTACCTGCCCACTCACATTAACAAAAAGCTAATGAAACTCCGTCTTCCCATTAGCAACACGCGCTTCACTGCCATCAAAGGTGCATAAATTCAAATCTAGACAAACCCTGAGAAAATTAAAGAACCTTTTTTTTTTTTTTGACTTAGACACTCTACTACTGACCACACCCGTTGCTAATATACTTCATGCACGATGTAAGGTAACTTCAAAGGCAGAGTTGGCGTGACCATGATCACTGGAAAGGTGGCAAACACAGAGTCGGCAGGACGATCAGCAACGATCCCCTCTGCTGAGCAAATGTGCAGAGCTCGACCTGATGATGACCAATATAACATTCAGGCAGCTGTCATCCAAAATCCAAACAATGACATCTCAGTGACTACATCACCACTCGGCGATGTTCTCACCACCAGAATCATGAATGATGCAGATTGCTGGGCGGACTATCCACTTGTCAGAGTTCCTCTCTACCGGAAATGTTCAAAGCTCATCAAAGCAGACTTAACATAACATGATCCCTTTGAAACAGATATCAACAGTAATTCCAACTTTTCTAACACAGGAAAAGTGAAACCAGTTTAAAGAGGTAGGCCCAGACACAGCAAGAGAAGTATTAAGCCCAAAGAAGAGATTCCATCAAGATTGGGTTAATGAAAACGATGTGGCTTGCAGTCACGGCCTCATAAAAAAAAAAAGGTCTGCATCAAATAGCAGAACCACCGCAGCAGAGCAACTGTTCTTCATGTCCCAGTAGATCCAAGAGCTGTTAGGCTGAGGTGCAAAAGAAACCACCGTGCCATACAGACGGTGGTGGGAGAAAAAAGCCAAGGAAGTACATCCTTACA
Organism: Peronia verruculata; assembly: GCA_038406235.1. NCBI lineage: Eukaryota > Metazoa > Mollusca > Gastropoda > Systellommatophora > Onchidiidae > Peronia > Peronia verruculata. The sequence goes on from JBCAUA010839461.1 coordinate 2,216, forward strand.
CTGATACAAACATCTCCAAGAAGCTGTTCAATGCTATCAAAACTATCTATGGTCCCTCGAAATAAGGACCATCCCCTGTGCTTAACCCTGACGGCTCCAACATTACTAAGGACAAGGAAAGAATCAGTCAAGATGGAAAGAGCACCTCGGCCAACTTCTCAGCCCGCCACTACATCCTTGAAGTGCTTTCTGTGGACAACTAAGACCCCATAGCATGCACAAATACCACCTGTAGAAACTTTGTAGAAATGTTAAGACGATCAGTCTGGGAAAAACAGCGGTTCTGATGCAAGCCACCCACCAACACAGTCAAGCCCCCGCCGGCCACCACTATCGATGGAACCTACTTGAGAGCGCGCAGAACTTAGAATAACATCTCCCAGGATGAATCTCTGCTCAAAGATCCAGAAAGCCAGTTAGGCCTTCGAGTATTAGGCCTTATGTATTTTAATGGTAATTTTGTTTCTATATTCGTGTAAGTTAAATGTCATGTGTATACGATGCCTCATCAGCTGTGAGTGGATTTTCCTCTAAAGACAAAACACAAGTTGTCTTATCTTATTTTATAATCATTATTTATTAGAACTGTATTGTTAGGCACTGGGTGGGGGTTTCCATATAATCAAGATGCTTTTATTACATGTGATTATAAACTTATAATAGATTCTTCTAATTCTCATGAGCAGATTTTAAAATGTTTATTTTCATTTAATTGTCATGTCAGGAGCTGTGAATTGCTTCTCATGTGTATTGTGAGGTTCCGGAATTACTTGATAGATTATTCTGAGATAATATCTCATGTCTTGATTTTATTTGAATCGACAGCAAAAAATAAATCACCCATTAACAATTTAGACAAATACAGTTCTCTCTGGATTGCTAGGCCTCTCTAGAAAAAGAAAATTTGATCGAGCGTGCCGGGTGTCGAGCCAAATGGAGAGGACAGTTGTCTATGTAACTTATGAGATTAATTCATTTTATTGTGCCTTTATGTTGTGATCATTTACATTGTTATCGATGCCATTGTGGATGATTCCTTTCTTGTTATCACTGATAGCGCTATTCCTTTAAACATTATTAATGTTTATAATGTTCCATTTTCATTTTTCATGTTGCTGATATTGTTTAATTTATTTTTATCCTCTTTAATTACCACTGTTCATCCATCCGCCATTAAACAAAACAGCTTCCTGGCATGGTCACATCAGAATTTTTTTTTGCTTTGATCGCAACTTAATTTTATTTCATTTATTTATTTATTTATTTTTACTTCTATTTCAGATGTGCTATTCCAGGGCTAATAAATGATACCTATGAAATTCAAAATGAAATACACAGTCTGCAATTGAAAATGAGTATTCCCTATGATGCTGAGGAAGATCAGTATTCGCAGTGTTTCAGATGGACCATAGACCTTCAGCACGTAGCGAATTCTTCTTCCTCAATGCCTGATAAACAAAATACTACTATGGAGAAATGCACATCCTGGGTATATAGCAAGGAAGTCTTTTCGTCAACACTCGTCACTGATGTGAGTGTTATATAACCGTGCTCAGTTGTTGTTTTGGTACTGCGGCACTGCGGTTGTTGGTACTGCGGGTTTCCTCCGTGTTGCACATATTGTTGTCATTTTTACTGTCATTTTAGTTATATGGGTTGCTGTTGGTGTCTCTATGATGGGGGATCGTTTTGACCAGCCCTGTTACTTCCATTGCAGACACAAGCGGTATTGAACAAACTGGAAAAGAAAGCAATGGCATGTCTGTGCTCTGTGAAAGTTATACGCCATGAAAAATTCTGAAAGATTCATGGTATAAGGAAAATGTTTTCTCCTTATCGTTATAATTTTATCAATTTTTCTTTTTGTTTACATTGCCTGATCAACACTCCTTGGGAGAAATTGTAGGATTGGTCAAAACGATCCGTCATCACCACCAGTGGTGTCTGTGACAGTGGTTAAAATTAAGCCGTCGGAGTAGGAATTATAGACTCCTGGGTTCGAACCCTAGTGATGCCGATAATTTTATTTCATTCTTGGGAAAGACAATTTGCAAACATTTTCTGACTGAACCCAACTGACATAACCAACTACAGGTAAAAAATGTTATTGTTAGACTGATAAGACTATAAGGGCCTGACAGGCAGCTGCCTAGTGCCTCAAAGGAACTCCGAACGCCCGTGTGTACCTCTTTTTGGTCTGTCTGGGTAATACAGATTACACTTTACGAGCAAAAAAGCTGTGTAAATAATATTTATTATTTCACTGATAACTACTGATGGGGGATTGAATTGTTCTTGTGGTATGCTTTAAATACGTGAACCTGTATGAGAGTGAACTTTAAATTGTTAATGTATATTGTGGATGCTACGTTAACCCATTTCCTTTTCATTTTGTCTCCTAGTTGGACTTTGTGTGTGAGAGACAAATATTCACCACCCATGCTAACATGATGACCATGACGGGAATTATGGTCTCGTCGTTTTTCAGTGGGATAATAGCTGATGCGTAAGTTCTGACATAAAAAATATGTTCTTCATATCATCTTCAAGTATTGCTCGTATCAATCACGGACTTTCGTTGAGTCATCCATTGGTGATGCTAATGCCGCCGTAGTGTCATTCATGGGTGATTGTGGTGCCACATTCATGGGTGATTGTGGTGCCACAATGGATCCACAGGTGCTGGTTGTGTCACCCATGGATGGTTTTATGGTCCCAGCACTGACACTGATGATTGTCATCCATGTGTGATTTTGTCAATATGGATGTCGGTGATTTTGCTATTGCTTGAAATATTGATAATTGTCACGAAGAGTGGTCTTGGTGTCACATCAAACATTGAAGTTTGTCATCTTTGGTAAAGTTTGGTGTCATGCTACATATGTCATTGATGCAATCATGTGATATCATTTACGATAATATTGATGCCAGATGCTGCTGTTCTTGCCTTGAATGTTGCCAGTAATCAATTAAAAAAAATATTTCTCTGTTCCCGATGAAGTTCATAAGCAATTTCTGGAAAAGAAGATTTGCTCAAACATTAATCAGCGCATATTTGTGAGTAGTGTTGATATGTCGACAGGATTTTGTTGTTGTTGTTTTGCTGAATCAGAATTGTTTCTATGAACTTTCTGCCAACAATAATTAATTATGTTATAACTTAATGAGCAAACATACAAAATGGATTAGTGTAGGTTTCTTTTCTTATTACTGTAACCTCAACATTATTTTACAGATTTGGACGAAAGCTAACCATGATTGTATGTATGTTCATCGAAAGTATTTGTGGTTCTGCCATCGCCTTTGTCCATTCAGCAACAGTCCTGCTAGTGCTGCGATTTTTCCTGGCCGCAGTCTGCATTTCTTGCTTCATGTCTACTTTTGTCTTGTGTAAGTTACACACGTTTTATCGAACAATATTTGTTTGACAACTATATGGATGGTACTCTGTCCCACAAGTGTGAGTTACATAGAGAGTTACATAGGCAGGTAGGTAGGTAGGTAGGTAGTTGAGAAAGTAGGTAGGCAGACAGGTAGGTGGGTAGATATGTAGGTAGGTAGGTAGGTAGGTAGGCAGGCAGGTAGGTAGGCAAGTAGGCAGACAGGCAGGCAGGTATGTAGGTGGAAGAATGGGAGGTTGGTAATTGGGTATGTCGATAAGTATGTAAGTAAGTAAAAGGTCTATTTAGATAGGCAGATAAATTGCTAGATAAGGAGATAAGCAGCTACGTCAAGTACATAGTTTTACTATATATAGATAAATAATTAGGAAATACATAAAGCTGATAGATAGGTAGGTAGATAGATAGGTAAATAGGTAGGTAGCTAGATAGCTAGGTCTGTAATAGATAGATTATTAAAGAGGAAGATAGGTAAATGGGTGGATAGATAGGTAGGCAGGCCAGTAGGCTGGTAAATGGACAGCCAAACAGAGATAAGCATCTAGGTTGATGAACTTGTGGTGGATATAAGTCTAGTCCTTACTGTAACTCACAAGTTACGAGACAGATTATCTACTCATACTTTCTCATCAGGTACGGAACTTGTGGGTCCCAGCAAACGGGGCCTGGCAGGCATACTGATTCAGATTGGCTGGGGCACGGGGATACTGGTGCTGGTCTTTTTCTCCTACCTGGTCCGAGACTGGAGAAATCTGCAGCTGATATTGTCTGCCCCAACTATTCTCTTCGTCTCATACTGGTGGTAGGTGTCTGTATGATTCATCATCGTCAATCATGCCAATTAGTTATTGAGTTATCTTTTCTTACGGTTGTTGTTGTTGAAATAGTTGTCGTTGTTTTTGTAGTTATTTTTGTTGTTATTTGCAGACGAATTAATTCGGAATTTCCACGTGGCCAGAGGCTCGGTTGCAGAAAAGTCATTGTGAATAAAATCGCAAAACGATTTGTCTTTGGAGCTGAGATGAATCAAAAGTTAATCACTTTACTGTACTGTTTCACAAGGTTGTTCTTTCAACTGAGAAACAGAAAAGAAAAAATATTTTCTTGCAGTGTTTCACTTTGTTGTTATACTCAAAATTTGCACAATAACCGACCTATGTTGTATGAATTGTTTATGAATTGTGTCCCACGATCTGATCAAAAGAGCAGGTTTAAATGAACGGAATCAAGAGTTGACTGCCATCGCGTAATCGCCGTGCGGGAAACGCCGTGCGAGTCCACTGTGAAATGTTTCCTTTGAATATAATTATTTCGACCCTTGTTCGGCATGTGATACAGTAGTGGGATAAGATATGATAAGATAAGATAATTTTTTTTTGTTTCCAAAATGACGTTTAATTCACAAGTTGATGAGACGCAGTTCACATGCAAGATATGGTTAACAGTCAAGCAAAAAAAGAGTCATTCCAACTTGACAAGCATATTGCTAATGGCAGAAGGCAATTCTGTAACACCTTTTACATACAGCAACACCCACTTCTTTCGAAATACTTCAGCTGGTTATAAAATGGGTGCATAAAGTTTTCCCGAATTATTTTAAGATTTGGTATAGAGAATTTCTGGTATAAAGTGCCAATGTACCCATGCCTTTATTTACCATTTTTATTTACGTATGTTGGTGAAATCTATTCCAGGTTGGTTCCGGAATCCCCAAGGTGGCTTCTTAACAAGGGAAGAGTCGAGGAGGCAACCAAAGTTTTGGTTACTATGGCAAAGGTCAACAAGACAGAATTACCACAAGAGATGCTACCTACTGCGGCTGAGCTGGAGAACCCGGCCGTGGCTGTGAAAGACGAGACAGCGCCGAAGGGAAGTCTGGTATTACTTTTCAGATCTTCAGTCCTCCTCCTGCGGATGCTCATTCTCATAGTCAACTGGTAAGATTTTGATATATAAATTGTTTGTTGCATTGTCGTTGTTGTCGTCGTCGTTGAGTGTTGTTATCGTTATGCTTATGGACGTTAAAAACATACCTGCTCAACAAACATCTGTCTGAGTAATGTTTTCAAGCCTTTCCCGGGGAATGGCTGTCAGTCATGTCTACAAAATGCCTCATTGATGACACAGTCGTGCTTGTTGCTGCTGACAGCAGTGAAGAAATTACAACAACCGTCTAACTATCTGTCGCTGTTAGTGTCGTTGTGCAGTTAGTGTCATTGTGCTGTTGGTGTCATTGTGCTGTTGGTGTCATTGTGCTGTTGGTGTCATTGTACTGTTGGTGTCGTTGTGCTGTTGGTGTTATTGTGCTGTTGGTTTCGTTGTGTTGTTGGTGTCATTGTGCTGTTGGTTTCGTTGTGTTGTTGGTGTCATTGTGCTGTTGGTGTTGTTATCATCGCCGTCTATTTAGTTGTGTTGATTGAACTGCGACTGCGAAATTCCATGGTCCTGTGGTGAAAAAGGGGCACCTTATCCGATGGTATCCATTTATCAATGTTGATATGTTGTTGATAACCTTATTGCTTATGGATCACAGTTGATCAGATTGAGTCATAAAAATGCCCTTTCCCTACTAAATCGAGATTTTTTTTGTTGTTGTTGTTTGTTTTGATAGGCTTACGCATGGTGAAAAACGTTTTGAGCTAGCTTGATCGCTGCTATGGATATTTTCTTTAAGGAGACAGACGGTGACCATTCAGCACCGGCTAAAATTCTGTGCAAAAATCGGGAAAATAATGTACAGATTAGCACAAAATATTCACCTCCCATTGCTCTGCCCACAAGGGCATATAATTTGGTTATTAGGAGATGAATTGTCTTTCAGTTTGTGCAGTATGACAATATCGATACACAGCTACTTTCATCACATTAAACCTTTGAGTTCTCTCTTCGAGTACAACGACTTACGACACATTCTGATTGGCAGCAGTACATGAGTTAAATATCTGGAGTCAGTTGGTGATGTAGTGGAATCATTATTGCTGTTGGTGTTTTTATCTTGTTCTTGTCCTCAAGATATTTTACCACTGACGAAACGCGTGTCAATGGTATGATTAACCCTATGTATCTATGTTTCTCAAAGGGCAGTTTGCAGTATGGTGTACTATGGTCTGACACTAAACGTGGGCTCCATTGTGGAGGGTGACCTCCACCTCAACTTCTTTGTTCTTTCCATGATCGAGATGATTTCTTACATCGTCACTATTCTTCTCCTGGACCGCATGGGACGTAAAATTCTGTACTGCTCCGTTCTCCTGCTGGGTGGAGCTGCTTGTTTGGCTACTATAGTCCCGTTACTGTTGGGAAAGGGTGAGGACCTTTAACTACTGCTGGACTGTTTGTTTGTTTGTGTTGGGGTTTAACGACACATCAGCACGATTACGGCTATACTGTGACAAACACTGTAAGATACGTTTACTCATCAAAAAGAAGATAGGAAAGAAAAAGCGGGACAGAAGACAGGAACAAGAAGAGAGAGAAGAGATGTCTCGCCTGGAATGTCGAGGATGGCACACTATGGGAGACACCCCGCCGATGGCGGGCTCACACCGCCTGCAGGTGGGCGCAGAGAACCTACTTATAAACCCCGGGGACCCGCGGGGGTATTACTGGATTATACTGGTTGTTCTTGGTTTAGCTTTTAAGTTAAAAAAAAAAAAAAGAACCTCAGCCCTGTGTTTAGTCTGCTTCTCTGACCTGTCAGTCACTCACATTTTCAAAAGATCAAGTAACTGGTATATGCATTGGTAATTACTACCACGTAGAAGTTTACAATAAATTGAAAAAGCCGGCTCTGTTCATGAGTCTATTACAGTCCCAGTTTGATTTCACTTTTAGTTTTTGTTTGCGTAAGAGAAGTAATGAAAATATTACTCTGTTTAAAAGCATCTAGATTTATTCATTGTTCCCCATTTTTCTGTCCTTATCTATCTACCCTCTCTCTCTCTCTCTCTCTCTCCCTGGCAACCCTTCCCCTGTGTACATATTTAATTTAGTCATTAGTTACAATTTCTTTTACCCAAGTAGAACTAAGGTTGGGTTGTATTCTTATTTTTCAGTGCATCAGCAAAATGAAAGCTATATTACACCAGATACGGTACAATAAGAATATCATTTAGAAATAAAAATGTGTAATAAAAATTAAGCGCCGTCTATTTGGGCCAGCTGGCCCAGCAAGACCCTAGAGTCTATTTGGGCCTATTGACGCTCCTCTTTCTCTCTGTCCATGCGTAAGAAAGTTATTTTAGTTATGTAACGTGTCAGGAGGGGAGGCTAACACCAACCCCTTCCCCTCCCCATCCCCCCCCCCCAACCCCGCAACTGGAACAGACGCTCCCATGTGCGAGCCAACACAAAATTGTTTCGCCTTTATTTTGTGGTGCAACTTTTGTATTTGCCTATGCTTCCTCATTGCTACACTAGGCCCAGATAGACACTCCGTAAAAATTACTATCAGTATGATAATCAACGGTATGATATTCGCAAGCAGTAAAGCCGCAGGGTTCACTGGCAGTAGCTGTTTAGCGCTTGATTTGTTCTTGAGGTATAAATTACAGATGCACTTATTTATAAGTAAATTCTATATTATTCGTGTGTGTTGTAGCCCCCGAATTTATCTGATTCCTTTTCATTTCGTCTCCAATCTGGACTTTGTGAGTAGGATGGAAAATCGTTTTTTTTTTTTTCGCAGACGACAATAATTTATGACTTAATCAAAAATGATCATTATTATCCTTTGCCGCTCGTTGTCATAAACAGAGCTATCAGAGATCCACTATAGAAGTAGATGTCTCGAAAATCCTTGAAGTGAGAGCAGTTCGTAATATAAGTACGACTGTCAGTGGACGATTTTATGTTTTTAGAGAGTTGGGAATGACCGAGGTAAGAGCCACACAGAATATCTTCAAACGGTCGATATGAAAAGCCCCACCTAGTACAGAGAAGGGGCCAATATCTGCCACAGACAGACATGAAACATCAGGAAGACAGTGACCTTGTCTATCTTGATCTCTCTACGGTACTGTAATACGAACTCTTTCAGTTTGTTTAGAATTCATATTACCTACGGAGGAACGAGAAACGGCAGATCGGTCTACTGCAAACACCCGGAGTTTTGGGCATTGTTTAATTGAAAATAGAGAAACAACCAAAGGAATTTGCCGCCTTTGGAGACGGGTACTGTGCACAAAATTTAAATTCAAGACCTGTTGGGTCTTGCCGTGGTAAATGTAAGACTACATGAAAAAAATTCAGACACTGTTTCGTAATAGCTAAGAAAATCCAACAAAACAGTGACTACCCCATGGTAACTAAACCATTACGCCGTCTTTTCTTTAAACTGAATACCTTGTGCATTGTATTTCGCCTTATTCGTTTCTATTTGATGTCCAGGGCAACATTTACAAACAACAGCCCTCATTTTCATTTGTTTTCAATTCTTAATTGCAGATGTCTTCTACAACTCTTCAAACATTGTTGTACTTCTTTTCCTTAAATGTTAAATGCTTTATTTCTGTTGTTGTTCTTGCTTGTTGCTATTGTAGCAGCAGTGGTAGAACTAGCGGTTCTAATAACAGTCGTAACAATGCTAGTCGTATTCATGGTAGTAGTAGATGTGGCTGTCGTTGTTGTTGGTGTTGTCTTTACTCTTCTTGTTACAAAGAAATATTACAAATGCTCTTTCAACAGAAATAGCCCTGGTTAACATGGTCCTCTCCAACGTCGGGAAGTTCGGGATCTCCATTGCGTTTGCCATCATCTGGCTCTACACCGCAGAACTGCTTCCAACTGTGATAAGAAATTCTGCACTGGGTGCGTGCTCTTTTGGTGGGCGTGTCGGCGGAATTTTGTCTCCATATATTGGAAATATGGTAAAGATGAAACCGGAGCTAAGGTGTGCATGTATGTGTGTGTGTGTGAGCGTGTGTGCATGTGTGTGTGTGTATGTGTGTGTGTGTGTGCTTCCACGCGTTTATGTGTGTGTATATGTGTCTGTCTGCCAAAATAGGGGGAATGTGTCGCCAATGAGAAATGAGTGTTTAACATTAGATGCAGTACGTCTCTTGTCACCTGAGACAACCGTTTGATGGCTTAAACGGTTCCAAAATGAATGAATCTGATATTTGTCCTCAGTTCAAATCCAGCACTAAAGCCATAATACATTAACAATTTCACTCATTCTTCATATGGTGATCTGAAATTTTAAACAATTGAATTCCCATGATAAGGCGGGATCCGGATGATGGCTCACGAACGTAAATGAGGCTGAATGGACTTTAATTTCGTTTAACTCATACTGAAATTTCCTAAAGTCGCTAAATCATCAGTCTATCACACTGACACTTTCTCATACCTATTTTACCTTCTTCTTCGCTTGTTCCACCTTCTCCTCCTTTACTTTCTTTTACTCCTCGTTCTTTTTTCCTCTTTTTCTTATGTATCATTTATTTATATAATCCAGTTTCCCCGTTTTCTTGCGATAACTTTCAGCATTACCTCGTTGGAGGCAGCGTTGGCAAAGCTCTGCCTCTGGCAATCTTCGGCGGTTCAGCGCTGTTGGCGGGTATTCTGTCATTGTTCCTGCCAGAGACAAGTGGTCGAAAACTTCCGGAAACTATTGCCGACGCTGAGCAGATTACCAGGATGTGCGCACACGTAGCTAGGACCCTTCATAATGCCATCATATTCACTACACTTGGGGAAAAACGACAAGAATGACAACAACAACAACAATAGCAGCAGCACAACAACAACAATAACAAGAATTAAAACAACAACAACAACAACAGCAAATACTGCTCATCCACTGTTCTTAAAACTTGGTGTACAGTTTTTTACTACTCTAGATATTATGTCATGTTTTCTCTGGACACATAACAAAATCCTTTTTTTTAAACCTCTTCCTCCCCCCCCCCAAAATAAATAAATAAATAAATAAATTAAAATGAAAAAAGAATCATATAAGACATCAAATTTGTGCTCTGACCATTATTTTTAAGCCCATTCAGCACCATCCTTATTGTATTTATGAACATGAACATAAGCGGGTGCCTGAGTAGCTCTATACAACACTGTATCAAATGTAAGTGCCCTTTAAACGCATAAGCACAACCATAATGATTTTATTTCTAATTCATGTCTTTTTGTCATCCTTTTATTTTTTATTTCTCTCTCCCCCTCCCCCCCCCCCCGTCTTATTTTAACGTACCTTTGTTTTGATTTCAGGAAGAAGAAGAAGTACAATTCCAAAGTCATTGACATCCAGGGTGATTAATCTCTCGGTTTCTGAAAGCCAACAGCAACAACAACAGAAAAAAAAACAACAAAAAACCATCAACAAAAAGAAAGAAATACCTGATAACTTGTGTACACATAAATCAGCACTGGAATTCCTCATCAGTAGGACTTTGACAGAGACATGATTGAAAAGATTGCTTGCACAAAATGGATTTATTTCTTATTCCACACAGTGTGTATATAGCACTGGAATTCTGTACTGCACCAGTAAAACAATGACTCCGATAGGACTCAGACAGATGGCTCTTACAAAGAGTGTGTCGTATTCCATTATATCAGAGTGACTATTGTCTTCTGCCACAGACGAAGCAGTGAACGATATAAATTATGTTAGCATTCCTTTGTTTTGGTGATACATCTCTTTATACAAGCAACTATGGATGTAATCGTGCAGTTTTTGTTCAATTTTACGTGCCGAATATAGCTATGTAGTTTTTATGGTTTCTTTTCGTTGTCTTTTTTTTTTTGTTTTGTTTTGTTCGGACATTTTTAATTTTGGACGATAAGCCCATATCATTAATTTAAACTATTTATCGTGTATAGACTGTTTTCATGTTATTCTCAGTTATTCTATTATTTACGCCAACATTTTATCTAATATTCCATTTTTTCCCCAAGCAAATGTACTTAAGACAACCACGTTACACGACCTTGCAAGAAAAGCAATTGCATGTGTTTAAGATATTGATTGCTCGTCACCTCACACATAAACTGCTAATATCAATGTGTGTCATGGGACTATCCACTTCAAACTGGAAATAATCTATCTATCTATCTATCTATCTATCTATCTATCTATCTATCTATCTATCTATCTATCTATCTATCTATCT
>JBCAUA010839472.1:0-13742 GCA_038406235.1 Peronia verruculata
TGTGTGTGTGTGTGTGTGTGTGTGTGTGTGTGTGTGTGTGTGTGTGTGTGTGTGTGTGTGTGTGTGTGTGATTTTTCATGTATGTATTTGTTGATGTTGTTGAGGTCAAGAGGATTATGTTAGCATTATAATTAATTCTACGCATAATCCAAGAAGGCCCACTGAGCAAACTTAAATACTTTACAAGCCGCACCCGAGTACTACCAGTGGAAAAAGATACTATGAATACTTAGTGTTTCTCTCAAATAAAGAGTTATGGAGTTATTTACTTCTTTACATTCAGGAATATGGATGACACTTTTCTTAATATTCTTGTCTGGTTGGGGGTGGGGGGGGGGGGGGGAGTTTGGAGGGAAGAGGTGGAAATCGTAGCTAATCATCTTAAATGTCAGATGCACAAATCTAAGTATGAGAAAATATCGGCCCTTATGATTCTCCAAAGTTCTTGTTAATGTTACAGAGATGAAGCTTGTGTCCTCGACCGTGTGGCCAGTCTAATTCTTGAGTCATTTAACTCTCCTGGTGTTGTTTGCTCTAAAGAATGTAATTTGTCTTATTTAGCAATGCTCACAACGTCTGACTGGAATCAAGTGGTTGCTCTTCAAAAAGTAAACCGCTAGATTTTCCTAGAGAGAAACTAGGCCTTCTAAAACAGAACAATGAATAAGCCATTAAACTGTTGTTGAAAAATACAATTCCTATCCATCCCAACTCATTGTGGAGCCAATGTCATTTTCCTGTTCTTTTTCACTCGTCGGATGCCCACTTCAATAATTTTCCCAAGAAAAGACGCAAGGTGGCTTAGCAATTAACTGTCGAGGGCTCTTTAAAAATCGTCAAATTTTTCCACAAATTCCCCACCATAAAACATTCTCAGTTTGAAACCTTTTCATCCTCCTACTCGCTCCTCTCCTCTGTATCTTCGCTCCCGTTGTCATCCTCTGTCTAAATTGCTAGCTAGTCTGTTTGCAGAATAACACTCTTAAGACCTACTTCACTACGGCATTTCGCCCACTTGGGAGTGGGGGGTGGGGTGGGGGGGGGGGAAGAAATATACAAAACAGAAAACAACTTATTTGTCCCCATTACCTCCTTGAGTGATGATGGGGGAGAAAACAAAATAAAAGGGTGAAAATGTTTCCCTCAATTGGCGTCTTCAAGATTTTAGTTGTAATTTTTTCTTGCCTGGCTTCTAGATTCTGAATTGACACGTAGCGATGCACTCCAGTTGAACATGCACCATACTGAAGTGAGTCCTCACCCAGCCTGCCAGCCGAGACTCCGTGAGATGGAGATTTTCGACATTTCCCAACGAGAATACTTATATGCGGACAAGTGGCCGTGTGATTTTCTCGAGCGGGGGATGGAGACAACTTCTCTGTTATCTTTATCATATTCCTAGGTCCTTAGACTATTTGTCTCATTCAACTGCAGGTTTTCTTTCTTTCCTTTTTTTTTTTTTTCAACGAGCTGCACCAGTCTAATAAGGCATGACAAATTCCAACCGCGCTTTGTGTTCAAACAATATGGCTTGTGTTATTGTCCAGTAGAAGTCAAAGAGACTATTTAGTCCAAGTAGCCAATGGTGACTTCCCTGCGTTTTTCATGTATGGAGTGCTCATTTTCTCATTATCTCCCCATGCCATCTCACTTCCGACTATTGTTCAGCATCTCGGTGTCAAAGGTCACGAGGTGACGAACGGAAGAACAAAATGGTGGTCTCAGAGCGCGTGGCCAAACTTTTCCGCCCCCTTCAGGATTTGGAGACACGCCCCTTTCTCTGCCGAGTGAGCGATGAAGTTATGACCTTTTCACCTTCGCCACTGAAGAGCGCCTTGTCCAGCAGGGAGGTAATTCCTATAATTTCCTTCCCCTTGCGTAAACAATCCCCGTGGAAGGGAGCTAATCCTATGGACTGCTACATCTCCATTGATTCAAACTTCACCGACGCCTCAGAGCGGCACTGATGGTCTAATGGTGGCTCTGGCAAATTGTATGATGACCAGTTTGTGCTACAGTTCCCAGGCTGGACGTCTGGCTGGACACACCAGACAGCTCGGAGCTAAAACGCCGTAAGTCTCAATATCGGTGAATCCGCTAGGACATAAAATTATTATCACAAAAGGAGCAGGAGAGGAACTGGCATTGTCGTGATTAAGTGAGCATGGTATGGTTATGACAGCAGCAACTCCCACTGAAACCCCCTATGAGAATAATGAGGATCTTCAAAGATCGTTAGTTAATTAGGGTTTTATTTAACGATACATCAACACTACGACGATCGTATTTTGGCCATGTCAAAGACTCTGTTCTGGTTTCATTAACCTTACTGTTCCTTTTCTCCAAGATGTTTGTGCTTACGCATTGCTGCACCCACGTGGATATAATAATACGTGGGTGAGTTTGTGTGATCGTGTGTCCACTTATGAGCCAACAGAACATTTTATTTATTGAGCTCTGCATCGGATATTTGGTAATGACAATTAGAAACATTTTGTCTAAACAGTGGTACGACGTAATGCTTTGCAAACAGTTTCTATCCTCATCGATCTCATCTCCCTGCAGGATTCAACTCCTACTTTGTTTAGCTTTACAATGCATCCCTGTCCTTTTGTTGTTGTTGTTGACTTGTGTTCGTTTGTTTGTTTTATTTTTGTTGTTGTTGTGTTTTTGTGTGTGTGTGTGTGTTTTGTTATTTATTTCTGATTCTATTTCAAAATGGAAGCAAACAAACACAACAGATATATTTCTTAGAAGAGCTGGCGTAAAGAGGCCGGTGACTGAAAATACTTAGGCTAATTTCAGACGTCCCTTTAATGGCTCTGTATCTGCAGTCGCGGTTTTTTGTCGGTGGACCAGACAATTCCGGCGCACTGTGGTCCTGCGGTCACGCTGCTGGATGAACATGCTGATCCTGTCATACGTGAAGATTTCCATGCGCATCACGCTGTCCATCTGTCTGTATTAGGTGTCAGTGACGCTGACCGCATGGCATCGCTGGACTCACCAAGCAAATGCATGCTAGGTTTCCGTTTAAGAGAGGACGGTTCCACCATACTATTGGAAATGTCTTCTACATGATTCAAGAGGAAGGTACCCTCTAAATACGAGCAGCTTAGTTAAGAGAAAAGCGAACGAGAAAACAGAACACAGATGCTCGATGATCTTGCTAAATATGTGCCTTTTTATGTTCTTTTTTCTTTATTAGTCTTTCTTCTGCCTTGCTCTTTTTAGAAAATTATTTCCTCTTCCTCTTTTCTTTCTATCACCCTTTTTTCTTCATTGCTCCTAGCTTTCTCTCTCTCTCTCTCTCTCTCTCTCTTTCTCTCTCTCTCTCTCTCTCCTCGCTCTATAGTTCTTTTTTTTTTTTCATCTGCATTTCGTCTCTGGCCAGCTTCGCTTCAGACTGGATGGCTGCTGCATACAATTACACATACAATTATCATTGCCTCACAGAAAAAGAGATCAGCCCCCCCCCCTCCCGTCCCCTCCTCCTCTCCTTTCCATCCTTGCCCCCATTTTCATCAATCGCTGCATTAGTACATTCCTGCACATTAAAACCAATAATCCATTTAAGCAATAAGAGAGAGGCTGGAAAATGAACGTAAGCATCAGTAACACAATACCCCATTTGCGATAGATGGAATATCAGCCAGCATCTGCCAGGAGACATAATTTATCTTTTAGCTTGTGTCCTTTGGCTCCAAGCGAATGTAATTAAAAACGCTGCTTCTGTCAATTTGGCTGGCTCTATCTTGGAGAGCCGAAGCAAGCTATGATCGCTTTCCGCTCCTGAGAGAGAAGATAGTTAGGGGGAAAAAAAAACATCACAAAGAGGACTTAAAAATAAGATTTGGAAGAAAATGACGTTATTACGGTGACGAGGGCATTCACAGACCTTGTTTAATAATCTCTGTCGTTTTGCCGTCTTTGTGTATGGGTTTCATTATGTTGGTGAATTCGCCAGAGATGAAGTTGGGAAAGACGAGATCCTCATCTCCTGAGTTTGAAAGGAATCAGGAAGATCGGGAAATAGAGAAAATTACACGTAAGATTAATGCGTAGCTCTCGTTGGAAAAGGCACATGTGTAGGAAGAATGTCTTTATCTAGTCTATGCCTTTATGGTTATCCAAAGCCTTTGATGCTATCAATTAGCACTGAGGGATGGACGGCAACCGTACGGTCCTGAACATTAAAGAGTAAGGTATAAAAGATTTATCGGGTACTTGTATCTGCAATGCTTCAGGGATCACAAAAACACGCCAGGGTATCCCATATCACTGTCGCTGTCCTAAATACATCTTACGGTATCGCCAAAGGTTAACCCTGCATATTTGGCCCTAAAAGGTGTTTGGCCAGGGTATAGTATCGCAATATGAAATGTCAAGAGCGGGCGACTATATTACCGGCTTTTACTTTATATTGACTGTTCATTCGTCATTTATACACACGGGAAATAAAAAGGTTTGTCCTATGTATTAACCTCATCTACAAAATCTATATTATAAGTCTACACGAGGAAATTTAGGCCTACCTGTGTTCAATGTGACACATTTATCGTAAGGATGCAATGCGGCCTTAGGGAGTTCAATGCAATGGATGCCATAGACATTAATAGTCTTTGCTGATATATCTCTTGTGGTGTTATGGCAATGCCAGATTGTCTTTCTCCAACCCAAAAAGTTTAAGCTATATAACCTCTTTGCTCCAACCCTACATCAAATCCATTTCATATTTTCTCTCTCTGTTCTCTGTGTATTCTGCGTCCGTGCCGTTCTCCAGAAGCATATCAGACATATCAGATGACGTTTAACAGTACTCTTAAAAGTGAACCGTTGGGTATAGGCTTTCACATGGCAGGTGCTCCATTGTAAGATGCTAAGGAAGTACTCAAGAGTGGAACATTTGATAAATTTATTCAGTATTAATTGGCACTCAGTTTCTCCATTGCCATTTATTTGAGATAATGAATTGGAATGAGAGCCAAGTGTTGTACCGAGGCCCTGCCGAGTGCCTTGTCAAGTGGAACATTACGTTGTTTATGCCCGAGGGTGGGAACAAAGAAAAGACAAAGCACAGGTGAAATTTGCACTTCAGAATCCTTGAAACCGTTGGAACAGTCAGTAGATGATAGCAGCAGAGAGAGTTATCGGTACTGAAATCGAATGGCCGCAGACTGACATTTCTGCCAAGTCATTTCCTTTTTAATAAATTCATCATGAACCGGTCGTGAATTAATGAACTACACTTGAATGAGCCATTTTTTATTTTTTTCAAACAGCTAGGTTACTTCCCTTTGCCATGCACAGGAGGTGTAGGAAAAACATTTCAAAGAAGGAAAAAAATCACTTTTTCTCGAAACACGCCAAAAATTATACTTTAAAAAAATTAATAATGATTAAAAATATATATAAATATATTTATTATATAAATATATATTATATGTATATTTATATATATATAAAATCATGATTTGATGAAGTTTTTTTGTTTTTTCGTCAGTTATGGTTCATATAACTTTCAAAAAAAAAAAATGTTCTCCTTTACAATGCTTCTGTTATATTTCTTGTAATGGAAAAACTGAAGTAACCTGGTTGATAGTCAAAATGGCCCATTGCATAGATATCGTCAATAAAAGGAGAGGGAATCATTGTGATTATAACAAAATTGACATAGCTATTGTTCATGTTGGTAAGTATATATACTCAGTCATTTTAAGCTGTACACTATGATAGACACTGTGCTTATATTGTTTCTCTCATAAATAAAATTCAAGTCACTAATGCCCGCTTGCTGGAGTTCCTAACTTGCTAGTGCACACATTTCTCTCACAAAACAGCGGAAGAGCAGCCGCAGAACAAATGATCGGTGAGCTGTTCTTGATGACCATATAATTTATTAGATACATAATGAATGTATATACATAAGACAGTAATGATGCAAATCGACATTCAAGCAGGAGCTGGCAAGGGCCCACCTCTTATTATGTCAGGCCCCATCTATACCACCCCTCTTTCCAACGGATAAAAGGAGGCCGGTGAAGATAACAGGTGAAGCATAAAAACAAATTATAGTCACTGTGTTCGATCTGCAAATGAAAAAGGGCCTTGTTTGTTTAATATTATACCATTCCAGAGAAAAGAATCTTTGATCGGGATATACGATATTAAATGTATAAGTAGATAGAACAGAAACAATCCCAATGTTTACTGTTGATCACACACGACTTAATGATATCCCTCTGCTGGGCCTTGATGCATAAGAGAGAGAAGACAGACAAACAGACAGCGAAACAGAAAGAAAGAAAGAAAGAAAGAAAGAAAGAAAGAAAGAAAGAAAGAAAGAAAGAAAAAACAACTCTCAGTGAGATACATTTTTCTCACTTCCCGCGTATTCGTCCCACAATGTTCGTTAAGTGATGGCATTATTTTGCCAGCCATTCATTACAGAACAGAAAGAGTTGTGCATTTTCTTGTACAACAGCACAACGGTTATGCCCCTTGCTTGCATGCAGCCAACACAGAGTTACGTTAGTTTTTGTGTCTCAGGAGCCGGCGTTGTCACAACACGGCATAACTTTGACATTGTTTGACCAAGTTCGACATCGTTGCCCTCATGTTCATTACGTGGTGGATGGCGCCATCTGTTTGGGTCGCCCACGATTTTCTTCTCTCTCTATACGACCCGTGTTGTCAAAGGGGAGCTATTTGTTGAAAAAGATACGCTTGTTTTGGGATTTTCTCGGCGTGTACCTTGTCATTTCGCGTCGCTTTCGAGACATTTAGTCAGTGATGGGTCTTTTGAAGATTGCTTTTTTTTTTTTTTTCGTCTCTCTTCTTTCTCCTGCCATCTAACAATATTGTATGAAGATCTCGCACAGTGCCAGTGATCCGTATAACTAGGCTTAGTGAAAAGTAGGGATAAACGAGAATAAACAAACGATTTAATAGCGAAAAAAAAAAAAAATGTTGATAGAGCTCTAATCTGTGCAAGGTCTAATCACAACGAAAATTTAAGCGTGATTTTTCAGCATGGAATATTTTAAACATCACTTGGATATACATTTTTCTCTTTCTATTCAGCACCTTTCTAGGTAATCAGTTTAATTTGTTCACTGAAACAGATATCAATTACGTCCAGTATTCAGTCATGTGTTGTGATAGCGATGCGTTTTTGTTGTTGCTGTTGTCTGTCCACAAGAAAAAAAAAAGTCTGTAATATAGGTGAGCATTTTGTGCACGTGTATGTGAATGCTCGTTTGTTTGGTCCGTCGAAGGTGCTATGACTTCTGAGAAAAAAAATCTATTGTAAATAAATAAATAAAAACAAAATAAACATGGAACCTCTATATGAATAACTTGTCAGCAATACATATTATCATAACATTAGGATTTGCATTTATCATCAGCGAAAGGAACCTGTTACCAAATATTTAAATCGGCTTACAACAACTGATTTTTCATATGAACAAACAACATCATGTGGGCACATACAATGGACACTGAAGGTGCGTGAGAAAATAGTACTTATGTATGTCTGCCAGTAATTGTGTCTATATTCTGAAAGGAGAAAGATATTCTAAATATAAAAAAGAAAAACACTCTCAGAAACATAGTCATAGACCGGGAAGGAACCAGTGTCACATATCTATAGAGGAAATAGTTTTAGCGGTAATACGCTGAGGATATAGATATATCTTTGCTGAGAATGCCAAAGCAGTGGTAATAGCTGAAAGAGTCTTGTATAGGATCCACAAGAAAAAGGGCTAAATATCAAGTTACCGATCTCCTGGAGATGTTCTGTCGATGTTGTGAGAAACAGCACTAAATTTAATGGATGAAATTATAAGACTCTCCTAAATTAAAGTGAAATGGAGAACGGTGGG
This sequence comes from Peronia verruculata, assembly GCA_038406235.1. Taxonomy (NCBI): domain Eukaryota; kingdom Metazoa; phylum Mollusca; class Gastropoda; order Systellommatophora; family Onchidiidae; genus Peronia; species Peronia verruculata. The sequence continues at coordinate 7,887 of JBCAUA010839472.1, forward strand.
CAGAGCGCTAGCACTTAAAACAAGGCAAGACAGGGGTCACATCAGGCGGGTAAGCAAGAGGCTCTGCATAAGAAAGCAAGAACATGGAATGGAGATTTCTGGGTCGAAGCTTACCCTGGAAAGAGAGAAGGGCGGTGGTGATGTTGATGACGTTGATGTCAACGATAATAACGAGGACAGAACAGAGACATACACAAGTAAATGTTCTACACTGTGTCATTCACACCTGTCTGACCAATGAAAGATAAACTGACGGATTTTTTTCCTTCTTTTTTTAATGTACCGATATAAAAAAGGTTTGTTGAGTGAATCGGAGGATGGCAGAAAGATTAGTGGAGCGTCTTAACTCATCCGGATCAGTTCGTGACACCATAATTACAGATATAAACGATCATAACATTGTGCATTTGAGAAATTCGAGGGAACCACATTTAACAAAGATTATAATCTTCCCTTTCTGTGTGGCCGTCAGAGATTCCAGCCTACAAAGTGACTGTTCACCGAACACTCTACGGCGCTTGCCATATTGACCATCCCTCACTAGTTTAACAAAAGGCTCTCGGATTTTCGCCAATGGACATCGCCGTTACAAAAGCGTCTTAGCGGCCAGGACTGACACCCTCATTGCCCGCTAGCAAGGGTAATTTTCGGATCACCTTCAACAGTAATTTTCGGATCAGTATTTTCTTACGGCCAGGATCGTCTTTACCAGCTCTTTGTGCAGGAATCTCCCTGTCCGGACGGTTTACAGGATCAGGAAGGACCGCCGCTCTCAATTATCGTATTTTTGGTCATGAGTATAGACTATCACGGAGACGTTCCAAGATTAGTACAAAACTATGGGACATTGGTGTCTTTTTCGCTTGGGTTTAGCATTAAACTTGTTGCCAGTACTTTTTCTTTCTAATTTCCTTTTGTTATCTTGGAAAAAAAAAAAAAAAAACAAGCGCTCCTCTAACAGTTTTTCCTCCTTATAAAAATAGGAGCTTGTCTTTCACCAGTTCCATTCTCTATTAAGCTTACTCTCTTCAACCGGACACGACAACGGCAGATGAACAATGAACAGATAAATGTTGTAAAGAGGGCCAAAAATACTTTGCTTGAAATTTTAATGAAGGACAAAAATGTGTCATGAAATTCTCAGGAAGGACCGGACCATTCTTAAACTGTGAGGAGAGCAGAGTGAGAGAAGGGAGTGGCAGTGGAAAGGGGAGGGAAGAGGGAGTGTTAATCCAAAGACCAAAAAATAAAAAAAAATATTTTAAAAAATTGATAATAATAATAAATATATACACACACACACACAAAAAAAAACTATTATAATCTTCAAAAGTTGAAACAAACATAAGGCCGAGGAAAAAAAAACAACATAATAAATAAATTAAAAAATAAAAAATAAATAAAAATACAGTCATTTACAAATAATTCTCTCCCACCTTGATTAAACGTCTTTTCCTTTATAAAATTTATGTTTCGAGAAGATCGAGAATTCGTTTTGCGATGTATTTTAAGACAGCGGTGAACAAAGAGCAGTTTTTTTAGAGAATGGGGTGATGCAGCAAGTGTTCTTATCTAAAATTTTAGATAAATGATAGATTTAAATAAGTGCTTAAGGTTACGGTATAATTAGGCCGTGCAACTTCCCGCAGGTGGTTTTCTCGGCGTGAATAGGTAGCGAAATATTATCATTTGGATACTGTGATGAATTTTTTTTTTTTCTTTCTTTTTTTCAAAGTACTATAAACTCTGTGTGGAGGGCATGTTGTTCACAAATTGTTTGTGAGTATGTGTGCGTGCATGTGTGCGTGTGTGGTTTGTTTTGTCAACTGATCTGAAAACTCAGACATCAGTGTGGTACATAGATCTAGGTCTTTTATTTAGATTCGTCATCCGATTAACAGCAACGGGCGGCAAATTAATATAAGAGAAGCGCAGATATGACTTATTAATTCTTATCTTTTAGTCTCATTTATTTGTATAAGAAATGATAATATCTTTTTTTAACTAGATTTAAATTTCCCACACAGAGCATTTGCCTGGAAATTGCTATACTCATCACAACAAAACAAAAACAAAACAAAATCTGGTATAATCAACCCTTGTGTGAATAGCATTATATAATAACAATAACAATAAAAGAGAGTATTTGTATAAGAGAATATTTATATAGCACTTACCCCCTTACAGTACAGACTCTAAGCGCTTTACAATCTATTATTACCCCGACAGACCCAAAGAAGACACTCATGAACGTTCTCAGCTCCTGGGAAGAATACAAAGCGGCTGCCTGTTAGGCGCTCAAATCCTTATCAATCTAACAATATCGTGTAATAATAATAATAAGAAGAAGAAGAATTATAATAAAATAACTATAATAATAATAATTATTATATTTAAAAAATGTCTCAAAATATAAGGCACTATTATTATTCGAAATAACCTCCATTAGGAGGTTGATAGACGTATATAGAACCTAACTATTATTATTATTACTATTATTATTATCATTCGTCTTCTTGAGTTCCACATTCCACAGCCATGGATCCCTAATCAAGGATGGGATGAAGGCAAAATATTCATGTGTGTGTGTGTGTGTGTGTGTGTGTGTGCGTGTGTGTGTGTGTGTGTGTGTGTGTGTCGGTGTGTGTGTGTGTCTGTGTGTGTTTAGAAATATGTGGTACAGGTTTTCTTGTTTGTGATTATAATAATTATGTTTATGATGAAGCAAACGTCAACGTAGAAGAATAATGAGTTGTAGGCCTACTTATAATAGATACAATGAGATCCTTTAGAACTAAGGAACGTTGTACCAATAATTGTCTCGCAGCCAATCAAAATGAGACCTATGTCGATTTTTTTCACCACATGGGGGTTTTGGTATCATGTGAAAGCTTATATAATACCCTTTCAGGTGGTGAAAAAAGTTTTTAGCTATCTATGTTCTAGCCAGAGATATTGCACTTTAAAGAGACAAGCCACGAGACCAATGTGATTTTCCCATGCTGTTTAATTTTTAAACGATCATGTCATTTATGACAGGGGAATCCGTATGGGACGAAAATACAGTACTGGAATCTTCTTAGATTCATATTTTCCTCCCACGCTGTTGTATCAAGTTTTTATTAGGACATCAACAGCTCGCTCGAGTCGGACATCCTAGCCAAGGGAAACAACTGCGTTAAGTCAATTGCAGTCAAACAGAATCTGAATCATTTCCCTTTACATGTTTATTTCATTATTATTGTCGGTGCTCTTTTTTATTTCTTTTTCCTTTTAATACCACATCTAGAGCTTCAGCTTTGCTAATTTCATACACGTCTTGTAGTAGCTGGCCTCAAAATAAGTAAGAACAATGATCCAGATAATGAAAACAGAAAGAAGAAACACTGAAAACAAAGAGACAAAACAAAACTCATTGCCGGATTGAAACGAGACAATCACGTCAGCTCGGAGTTTACAAAACCATAATCTACAAAATTAATGAGTCTGTCTGTCTGTCTGTTCGAATTACATTTTTTTCTATCTTTATTTTTTTTTTCCCCTGGATTGTTGCCCCCCCCCCCCTCCCCGGCATTAAGCAATTTTTCCATTGTGCCAGGGGACATGCGAAAATAAGCAAAGTATTTTTGTCCATCCATTTCCAAATGTCTAACTAAATGGTGGAATGAACCGTGCTGTTTTCACTGCTGATTTATGAAATGAACCCAAGAGCGTCGTCTTTTTTGTAGGTTTAACTTGGCTTTTAATAAGCATATCAACAATGCATCAGTTGTATTGATCTCTTCAGCAAGAAGAGATAATATTAATTGCTGCCCCACCATATTAAGGTGAAAGGAATGAAACACACAACCCTACTACTACACACCGGATAGGCTTTTGCTCACAAACACCGCAATCATGTGAACGCAACTTCCGCGAAAACGTCACCGTGCCGTCGCCGTGCCGTTGCCGCACACCGCCACATGTGAAACCGGCTTAAGGCTACTGACAAGTATGTTTTCGCCTGTTTCATTAACTGCATGAACTGGTTTGCATACAACCTGGATGAGGTCATGAAAGCCTTTCTGTGTTGTTTATCTACGTCCGACAGAGAACCCAATTATCGCACGGCCATGAAGAGGGCGGTTAGCTCAAACAGTTCTAGTCACATTCATGCAATGTAGAGTGAGAGAGCAAATTACACGTGATTTAATTGGTCTACGCCCTCCAGTATGGTGTGGTTTTCCAAACTGGGCACCAACACCTTATGTAAGAGGAGTTTAGTTAAAGTGGCTGTGCATGGGAAACTAGATTTCTTGATTCAGTTCACTAAATATTCACGTAATTTCGGACAGACAAAAAACTAAAGTTTACTGGATTACAGATATATGAATTAATTCATAATATGATACAGTACATTAAGGTGGAAAGAAACATTCCGCAGTTGCACAACTCTCCTACACTGTAGTTCAAACTTGAAAACATAATACCCAGATAAGACCCAGGATATTTATAATACCCAGGAACGTTTAGGAAAACATTCACAGAAATTAATGTTTTTATTTCCCGCACTTTAAAGTAGCTCAAGTACCTTCAGTGTAGTATGGTAATGTACCAGTAATTTATAAATGTAAAGCAGGTGAGTTTGTGCTGTCCTATTTTGTGCCTGTCAACACAGAACGTATGATGGCATTAAGCACCTCCCTGGATTTTCCTTATACAACCTTATTGGTTATAGTATTATAAACCAGGAAAATTTATTGTCTGTCCATTTGACCCTGCATGAACCGGACCCCCCCCCCCCCCCATCCCTCTGACGACTTAGATGTACTTTGTCTGATCTTTCTCACTTCTTATAGCATAAAAAAAAAAAAAAATGTTCCAGACATTAAGCAACATAACGGTAATGTAGCGAATAGCAAAAGATTCTTCTCTGGGGAGTAAGTTCCAAAACGAACAGCACCGCTCCTAGCACATTGAAGACGCAAAGTTTTAGCGGGGGCGCGTATGTTGAGGTGCACAGTTTTTTCATCAATTTAAAAAAATTAACAGGAAGATTTCAGTAATACAGCTTTCTTCAGATCTTACATTTAAAACAGTAGTTTTGACAGAAACTGTAAATACTACTTCTTCTTTGTGCTATCAAAAAGTGTACACATATATATATGCATACAAGAACTTCTCATTGTACGTCAAGTATTGATCTTGTAAATGCGATAAAAATCGTTGATGATCTGGGAGATAGAGGAACATTCTTCCTCTCCTGCTCCTTTTGTTCAATAGAGCATATAAAAGGCTGCTCGTCATAATAAAGCAATACTGTGTTTGTTTTTTTTTTTTCCCTCATATAATAATTATATAAATATTATAAAAGTACAATATATATACATGTATATAAATACATACATATATTGTACTTTTTTCTTTCTTTTTAACGATTTATATGTGTGAATATAAAGAATGTGTATGTTTTATTTCCATCATTTTGTTTTGATGTTGTTTTTCTGTTATTCTGCGGAGGGGAAAGAGCGAGAGATGAGCACATGAAGAAAGGCAACACTTGCTCTTAGTGCGGGATATAATTGTGTTTACTCAGTCAAAAGCCTGAGCTCAGAGATGTCTCGGAATTCCAGGTGAACATTTACCTTGTGAGCTAGGCAGTCATGATACGTCCCAGTGGTTGTAAATTATGCTTCTTTGATACCGTCTCTCAAAATACGTTTTCACAATGAAACCCTGCTCCTTTGCAAAGTACGCTACACTGGTTGGGACCTTTTCGCCACTCAGATACTCTATCTACCTATCTATCTATCTATCTGTCTGTCTGTCTGTCTGTCTGTCTGTCTGTCTGTCTGTCTGTCTGTCTATCTATCTATC
>JBCAUA010839483.1:0-13740 GCA_038406235.1 Peronia verruculata
GGTGCCGTAAATCGAGTTCGCCAGACACCATTTTTAGGGGCCACTGGCGAGTTGGCGAACGTTAAATCTCAGGCCTGGTATTTCTTACAATAAAAGGTCCACAACAACTATCATATTAATTTATTGTATTAACCCGTAAGATCTTCTACCAAAGGATGAGGAAATAGGAACTGATGTGGTATGTCCAAATGACAGATCTATTGGTATGAAGAGAAAGTATGGATCAGAAAAGAAAGAGACAGATGGACCAGTGACATCCAGGAGCGCAGCGAGAAAATGCTTATAGAGATGGAGACTCTAGCACACAGTCATGGTAGATGAAGTAAATTGGTGCATAGCTTATCACAGAACTGCCCTGATGACTTCCGATGTAGGCAGAGATTAATGAGGATGACGATGATGATGGGAAAAAAAAACAAAACGCCAAAGATCAGCATCCCCCTGATACAATGATTATCTCAAATAGTCAGGAAGTTAAATATTGATCAGCTTAATAAAACACTCTCGTCAATTCTGTTCCTTGCTCCCTTCAACCCCCCCCCTTTTCTTTTCTCTCCATGATTATGCCTATTATATAAAGAGGCTTTTTAGTAAAGTGGGGGCAAAAACTATCCTGAGCTTCTTATGTGAAACAGGCATATGTTTGAAGTGTTGAAAAGTCATGAACATAATGTGTTTTTTTTTTTATTCTTTTCCTTTATTATATATTTTTTATCCTCTAATGTTGTACACAGGTCTTTTGATATACCTTGAAACTTGTGATTGTATTCAGTCATGCTAGGCGCAATATATCATTAACTGTACTGATGTGCTGTTACATCCCAGCACAAGCAAACAAAATCTATGATTGTTTCCAGGTTCTATCATTTTATCAGTTTCATTTTGTTGTCTTTGATATCCTCAGTATATCTTACATTCCTGTGCAATTTTCAGGTGTGGAGGCCCAAACAAAAACAGTGTGGCTCCAGGCTGATCGCTACCACATTCCTCGTTTGGTGTATCTGAACAAGATGGACAAGCCAGGTGCTTCTTTGGAATTGTGCTTGCAGTCTTTGAGAAATAAACTGCATGCCAAGCCCTTGCTGTTGAACCTTCCCATTGGTACAGGCCGAGAGTTCAGTGGAGTTAGTGACTTGATCCACCTGGAAACGTTAAAATGGGATGACACACAATCTCGGGATGGTCAAAAGTTTACAAGAACTCCCATCGACTTGAGTGTTCCCTCTTCCACAACAGATGAGATTTTGAAAGCAAGATCAGATTTGATAGGACAGTTGGCAGATGTCGATGAGCACATTGCCGAGCTGGTGCTGTGTGATACAAAAATAGAAGACTTTTCATCAAAAGACATCATATCTGCCGTCAGATCGGCTACCATTAAACAACAGCTTGTTCCAGTTCTGTGCGGATCATCGCTGAAAAACAAAGGTGTTCAACCTTTATTAGATGCCATCAATTTCTATTTACCCAGTCCCATGGATGTCAGCTACGGTTTTGCTAAATACTACGGCAACCATCTGTGTGCTTTTGTTTTCAAAGTCATCCATGACAAGCCACGAGGACCTTTGACCTTTGTGAGAATCTACTCAGGGATGTTGAAAAGCGGTTCACATGTGTTTAACATCAATCGAGCAATGACAGAGAAGACCAGCAGGCTGTTGCAGGTTTATGCAGATGAGCTTCACGATATAACTGATGCTGTCGCTGGCAATATTGTGGCTATTGCTGGTCTGAGAGAGGTACTGGTTTTATACATTACAATGGTCCTAAAGTGAAAAGTGAGTTTTTTAACCTTGAAATGAGGGTTAATTGTCATCATTAAATTTTTTCCACCGTTTACATGAATTATAGATTGTTGAAATCCTTCACTGATGCACAGATGCTGATCTGATATTTGAAGACGTCTGAAAAAAAAGTATACCATAAACTTTCAAACAAATTTCACATTTGCTGTATCTTTTAGAACATATCCTTATGGTGTGGTCTGACTGTTTGACTTTGTTTGTGTTGGGGTTTAACAGCACATCAGCACAACCACAGCTATATTGTGACAAACACGGTACACATCAAGAAGAAGAGAAGAAAAAGAACAGGACAGAAGACATGAGCAAGGAGAGATAGAAGAGGTGTCACCCCTGGAATTTTAGAATTTCTGCCATTAAAGGCATGCTCAACGTGGAAAGTTAACTGACAGCGTGAATGTTTTTGATCGATCAAAACAAACAGAACAAGTAGCCAGACAAAACTCTATCCACTGTGTCATCTCAAGGGCCTAGATTTGGAGTCAGACAGGTTTCTGTCATGTATGTATGTATTTGGACTACAGATACTGAAACTGTTTGTTATGATTTGAATTCCCTATGTCATCACTGGTTTGATGTTACAGACCCGCACAGGAGATACTTTGACGTCCAGTAACAAAACTGCACAGGAAGCTGCCCGAGCATACGTACACGAAAGAGGGACCACCACCACAGAGGCTGAGGACAAAGTGCAGGATGTCTATGTTAGAGATCACGGAGCCACAGGTAATGGGAAAAGTAAATGTGGTGATATACAACAATATAAGATGTATCTTTTTTTACAGCTCATTTTCTCATATATTCTCAAGTCCTGAAAAGAACAAAAGTGCTACCTCACATTGTGGGATGCCAAATTTTCTATCTCAAATTATGTTTAATTTGGTATCCTTGTTTTGCTCAAGTTTCCCACTTGTAATGAATATTGACACAATAAGATGCAGTGTGAAATGATCATCATGCTCTCCTGAAGTTTACCAACAAAAGATTATTTTAAAAGGGACCTGATGGACATTACCAAGACATGGGTTTATCCACATTACATGGGTTTATCCACATTGCTTGAAAGAACTCAAAGTTAAACTCAGTCAGTCCCAGCCATTTTTTTGTTTTGTTTGTTTGTTTGTACCTCAGAACCAGCTATTTCATCTGTATAGTCAGAGTCAGTATCATGAAATATTGCTCAATCCTCATGAAACTTGGCTGAAGAAACAGTGAGATATGATATTTGAAACATCTTCAATATGAAGTCTGTGGTTTTGTCATAACATCCATTGCGAAAAAGGGCAATTTTCTGTCTAAAATGAATTTTTTTTTTTTTAGACAATGTTAGATCTAGATTAATGACAGTTTCTTTTGAATGACTCTGTTTTTTCTAGATCTAATCACATAGGTATTTGCACTCTAACAGATAGATCTAGATCTAAATCCGTGTTTACTTGAGATGAACTGATCGTGCTAGTCCCTGTGCTGTATCTGAACACAGTGACCAACTTCACTCGGTTTACAAAACACGTGTTTTCTCCATGTAAAATAAAACTAGGCTATCAATTCTATGGCCTCTCTACTGGAAATTGGTCGTGAATAATAGTCATATAAAATTTACAACAATTTATCAAGAGAAAACGAAACAAACACAAAACAAACTTGGGAACTGAGATATCTCAGTCATAGGATTTGATGTGTTCTCCATTTCAACCAAGATATCTTGATCACGGGATTGGGTGGGTTAAAACTTTCACACTCAATAAAGAGGTATTATTTTTATGTTGATCATATTTATTGCGTTTCTTACGCGGCTTTTTATTTCTGCAATATTAACCCTCCGAATATTTTGTGTTGCTTTAATTTTGTCATTTATCATCCCCTCCCTGTTACCAATGGGCGATTTGTAGGACAAAATTCCACAGGTCAAGAAGAGGCAGAGGAAACAGATTCTGTGACGGCAGACATGGTTCCTATCCTTGCCGGCGTGTCCGTCCCTGACCCAGTCTTCTTTTGTTCTATTGAGCCATCCTCAGCATTAATACAGAAAAATCTGGATATAGCTCTGGAACAGTTACAGAGAGAGGACCCAAGCTTAAAGGTTGGTGCTGTTACAAGACCCGTTGTCAGGGGCAAAATTTTTACGTGAAACAGATTTTTGCCTAACTTACCCTTTTCTTAGTCATTTTTTGACACTTTACAATAATTTTGGATTTTAGGACCTAGTTCCGTCAATCAAGAAGAAGTTAAAGAGTTTTTAAAACCAGTAAAAACACGATATGGATATTTTATTCATATTTTCATTGTTATATCCTGATTGAAACCCGCGATGTCACTTCATAAGAAGTTCCAGACATTGAAAACACTGGAACTCTGTACGAAAGAAGAGTAATCACAGGAGGAATTGAAAAATCAAAGTATGAGTACTTTGTCTTAGCATGTATCTGTCAAATTCTTTTACGACATATTATGATAAATTTTATGTCTTGTAGTAGATTTGACCCTACAGCTGCCTGAGAGATTCATTTCTGTGGTAGATTTGTAATATTTATTGAACTACCATATATAAATGTCTCGCGGCCAGTTAAAATGAAGCGTAAGTCGCTGGGCTAGAACCAAAAAAATGGGCTTTTGAATGTGATGGGGGAGGGTCACTGAATTTTTTTTGTCATAGAAGTTGAAAGTGCATTAATTTCTTAACAACCTCCATTTATAAATATTACTTCATGAAAATTGGGTCTTTGTGAGGTAGGTATGTAGATTTATGTGTTCGATCATTCATTTAAACTCAATTTTCTCTAAATGTTGGCATTTGCTGGGGGGATCCCCATTGTCCCTTTAAACTGCAATATCTCTGGCTAGAAAAAAGCTAGCTCAGAACTTTTGAAATAAGCTTTCACGTGATACCAAAAACCCTATCGACATACATCTGATTGTGGCTGGCTTTTGAGACAAATTTAGAACAGATTGTATTTTTTTTTACCCATAAAGTTATCATATCTTCAGCAGAAGCCTTTGCGTTATATAGTCATATACTTTGCATGTAACACTGTTGTAAGAGCGGATGCAGCATGGAAAATTACGAAGACTTGTGCCTTTGTCAGAGTTTCCTATGGACATTAGGAAAAGAACAGGAGGAAATCTTAGTTCTCTTTTATTTGTACATTTCAATATGTCCCACTCTGTAGGTGGAGATAAATTCAGAGACGGGCCAGACCATTCTGTCAGGGATGGGTGAACTACACCTGGACATCATCAAATCTCGGCTGGTCAAGGAGTATGGGCTGGACGTTGACCTGGGACCTTTGCAGATTGCCTACAGAGAGACTGTTCTGAATGATGCAGGTATAGACATATTTCTTTGAGCATTTAAATGAGTAGTTAAACTAGTTGTCTAAGCTGATCATTTAAAATCACGCCTAAATACTTATTTAGGGATGTCAAACTTCTACGTTAGTAGGAAAGTAGGCTTTTTGGCTATCATTAGTTTCTATCCTAACAAAAGGTTTATTTATTTATTTTTTTGCAGTAAATGCACTTCAGTTTTGGGAATTTTATCTTTTTTACAAAGATCTGGTGTGGAAATATAGATTGATACATTTTCTACTTTTTCATGTAAACAAAATTGATTACGAATAGCCATTCAGTTTTATCGTCAAGTAAATAATAGATAAACAAACCCTGCTGCTCATTTGAAAGGTGATTTTATTTTCCCTAGTTGTTGCGTAGTAAGACCATCATTGTCATACATTTGTCCTGATATGTGAAGATTTCACAATAGAGATAGATGTACGTTGGACACACTTATAAATATCTAGGAGCCATATCTTTAGTTCTTTATTTCTCTTGAAACTTCATACTTAATATGTCTCGCAGCCAGTCAGAATGAGACATTTAGACATTTATGAGATGTGATACGATGAAATCAGGCACTCATCAAATTATGAGCGTATGGAGTTATTCTTATCATGGTGAATATTATTCATTTCCCCATGAGTATGTGAACAAATGGTTGTTATATCCTAAGGAGAAGTTGAGATATTGGCAATTAAAGACGATGGGGGTGACTTGTTGCTGCAGCAGAATTTATTGAGAAAATGGCTGCTCAGTTTTGTAAATGCTTATTATTTCTTGTTGGACCATACCAGGAAATTACTATTTTTGGGTTGTTGCTTGACCTATTTCAGCAAACTGAACTCTGAAATCCATTATTAGAGTGATATAGAAGGGTTTGGTGAAGAAAAAAAATTTACGTCAAAAAGTCATTTACTGTTGAAAAACACGTGATTTCTCGGTTGTCTCAGTTTGACAAGCACCTGATTTCATTGTGTCGCGTCTCATATGTCTGTTTTTCACCTATGAGGTTTTTGGTATCATGTGAAAGCTCACCTATTCAATTCAGGTGGTGAATGAAGTTGTAAGCTAGTGTTGTTCCAGCCAGAGATATTACAGTTTAAAGGGACAAGGATGAACCCCCAGCAATGACCGACGTTCCCAGAAAATTGATTTTAAATGAACGGTTGAACGCATAAATCTACATACTTACCTCACAAGAACCAGATTTTAATGAAGAAATGCTTATAAATCAAAGGTGAGACCGCTACTGATACTGTCTTGTTCAGAAATGAAAGTACTTTCGATTTCGACAGTGAAAAACATTGTTGATATCTGACCCCCCTCATCACATTCAAAGCCCGATTTCTCCTTTCTAGCCCAGTGACTTACATCTCATTTTGACTGGCCACGTGACATATATGTCAATTATAAGGATGTACATAAAAAATATTAGATGTCTTGTATTTTTATGCACTGTAGTATAATATACCTCTTGGAAAATCAACTATAATAATGATCTCAACTATAATAGTGATCACAGTTCCACTAGACCAAGTAGAGAAATTGGTCTCGCACCCAGGGCAAATGAATCAGAAGTCGAATAAGGGTATTGCAAGTTAAGACCGTTTTTAACTATTTGCGGAATGAGATACCAAGATTTTTTATTTGTTTTCCACAAAATGACAATTCAACCTTTTCTAATATGAAAAGGAAAATTTGGTATCTGAGTTGGAAAATAGTTAAAAGGGTCGTAACTCGCCATCACCCGGAGTGACTTCCGATTCATTTGCTCTGGGCGCAAGAAGCTTTATTTGTGAGCTTTGGCATTCTGCTTCAGAGGTAACAGAAAAATTGGACAAGAATTTGGGTGGCCGCCATCAGTATGTCAACATGACATTGTCTGTGCATCCCGACCTGGAGAATCGAGAGTTCAAACACATTGTACTGAATAGATCCGCAGAGCATCCACTTAACATCAAACCCAGAGTTATCAGAGCCATAGAGAGTGGAGTGAAGTCTGGCTTGTCACATGGTGAGATTTGCCTTCCTATCTAATTGTTGATGTACGCCTTAAGATCTTATGCACAAAAATTTTCAGCACATGCTAATATTGGCAAGGCCAGTGGTGAAGTAGTTAGATAAAAGCCAAATTTTATAATACAGTGTACTGAATTTGATTTGACATCATTAATCAAAGTAATCAAACTGATGGTTACGCATGAAGAACAAAAACAGAATTGCAACAATAGCATATGTGCATTTTCATGTCCAAATTGTGCAATATATTACAGTGAGTGCATTTCTTCAATGATTTTACATTATTACTATGTATTGTACTGGTTTTTACATTGAACTTCCACAGGTTGCCTATTGAACTTCCCTATGATTCACACCAGCGTTCAACTGCATGCATTCACCGTCTTCCACCACACCACACTGCCAATGATCACGGCCTGTGCGGCCATGGCTGTGCAGAAAGCTTTGAAAGAGGCTGGCGCAGTCTTGCTGGAACCCATGATGGCAATAGAGGTAAGGACATCCATTTGAATAGTTCCCTGTTGTGAAAATCCCTAGGCAGTAAGATGTGCAATTTTATTGCATAGAAGATCATGGGAAGGGTTTCAGGGCAAATGAGACATATCTAAAATCGCTATTTAGAGAATAATGATAGTTTGTTCTCCAGTAATTAGTAATTTATCATAAAAAACTAGAATTTTCTGAAGATTTTTGGGGAGGATAAGTCACATTTTGGTGAAAAAGGAAGTCCTTATCATATAGCACTATCACCATTCCCAGTATTGACGGGTATAACTTAAAATTTTCAAAAAAGGCGTTTGTCGCATTTTGCCCAGAAGCCCTTCAAATAGGTCTCCAGTAAGATTTGTTTTTGTAATCTTGGGTGGGCTGATGGGGGGTAGCTATTGTGGGCCATCCATGTAATAGCTTAACTATTTCATTACACTGGATATGGACTTACATACAAAGGTTTAGCAGCATCAGTGGTGGCCATAAAACAATAAAACAACAGCAAAATTTAGGCACTGAAAATTTTATCATCACATGTACAGAATGCAGGACAAAATACACCTTTTATCATGTTTTCTGCAACGACATATCTATGAAGCATATGGTCAGAAGGCCATGTATGTTTTTTGTTTTGCTTGATTATTGTGCAGATGCAGCTGAATATTTTTCAAAAGAAACTATAAAATTTCAGCACATGTGAGAAAGCCATCGACAGATGAGCTGCTACATGATGAAATCGGGCACTCATCAGAGGCAACTGGAGAAATCGCTCATTTCTTAATCGTGAATCAGTTTTCAACACATTTTTTTTTTTTTTACTCCACAGATCCCTTCATGTCAATTAAAAATTTGCATTCCAGAGTTAAATCTGCTGAAATAGATGGAATAAAAGCCTAAAACTCTGTTTAGTGGCATGACCTAATAAAGATAAACAAAAGCGATCAGCCCTTTTTTCACTAAATTCAGCTGCAACAGCAGGTCACACCCATCATCATTACTTGCTTATATATCTCAATTTCTACTTCGTTAGATTTTTTCACATACAGAAGGTGAAGTAAGTAACCCTCACAATGATACCAGTAACTCCAAAGTATGAGAGCTTGATTTCGTTGTGTCGCATCTCAAATAATTAATCAATTACATAACAGTTTGAGCTGATACAAATGAAAATGACAAATTACCATATTTTACAGATTAACACAGATGAGGACAAGGTTGACGCTGTGCTGTCAGATCTGGCCAGAAGACGTAGTCATATTGTACAAGTGTCGGCCAAACCTGGCGCTAAGACGGTCAATGTGATGACACCCCTCCAGGAACTGATGGGCTATTCCACTGAACTCCGAACCATCACCTCTGGCAATGCCACCTGCACAATGGAAGTGTCCCACTATGAGAGAATGACGGATGAGGAAGTGCAGAAAGTCACAGAACGCATCACAGGATTCCATCCATCCTCATCATTTTGAATTCACACCCAGAAAAACAATCCAGTTGTCGGTCGCCAAAGCTGCATGTTAGCAAGGCTTTACAGGTTCACAACTTGTGTTCATTCAGACCTCAGAACAGATGTTTTTATATAGTAATATATTTTACTGAAGTAAAAGACTAAAAATTTCCTTAACATCTGGAAGGAATTGTTTAATTTTTAATTTTTTTCTTGAACTATGTAGGTAGCCTTAGCCCTAAGAAACTAGAATTAACTCGATTTTAAATGACTGCCTTGTATTTGGTGAGAAAAATTTTTATGGGTGGATTTTGAAAATTTTGCCTAGACAGTAACGTCTCTGCCTACTCTGCCTTGAACTGCCAAGGACTCTAACTTGTGTAACTTACACACAGGACCTCTGAAATACATTCACCTTTATCTGTGAAGGCTAGATGTCAGACTTCCTGACCCTTGAAGCCAGGGGACATTTGAGTCACTCAAGTCACTGAAAAAAAATGCAAGTTCCAATATTCAGATCCTTCCCACCCCCCAGTGGTAGGATGTGAGACTCGAACCTGATGTCCATGACATGAGTTTTTTTTTACCCATTAGCAGACATCTAACCATGCATCCACGGTGACCCCTGGAATCATTTTCTTCGCTAACCTACATTTTGTGTTTGCTTTTTTATTTCTTTTCTTGACTGCTTCATTTTTACTAATTTGACAGTGTGAGTGATGAAGTTGCAGTTCGTGCTGTGATTGCATGTGTTTAGTTTTGTTTGCTTTATGTCCCATTTATATGTCAGCCATTTTTCTACTTTGTTTCGTTACTTGTGATAGTAATACAGTGAGATAAAGAATTACGTACATTTATCATATGTGATGGGAGTTTTCACTTTTAAGATGAAGCCATATTCTTGCTGTACTATGTGTGCCATGCTTTGGAGTGTGATCAGTTTTTAAAACTGAGCAATGTTTGAGGATCTGGTATATTTGAGAATGTGACCTTTTCAAGAATTTGACATGTTTTAGATGTCTCAGGATGTGATTTGTTTGAGAATATGCCATGTTTGAAAATGTGACCTGTTTCAGAATATGAAATGTTTGAGGCTGTTACATTTTTAAGAATGCATAACATTTGAGGATGTGACTTGTTTGGGGAATGTGGCATGTATGAGGATGGATATGTTGGAGGATGTTTGTTTGTGTTGGGGTTTAACAACGCAGCACGATTACGGCTATTTTGTGTCAAGCATGGTGAGACATGTACACACCTCAAGAAGAAAAGAGGAAAGAAAGAGGGGCAGAAGACAGGAGCAAGGAGAGAGAGAGAAGAGATGTCTTCCCTGGGATGTCGAGGATGGCACTCCATGGGAGACACCCCACTGATGGCAGACTTTCACCGCCTGCAGGTGGGAGCAGAGAACCTATTCATAAACCCAAGGCCCCCGTGGGAGCGGTTGGAGGATGTAGGTGGTTTGAAGATGCGACATTTTTAAGGGTGTGATATTTTTGAGATTTTGAAATGTTTGAGGATGTGGTATGTTCAAATATGTGATGTTTTTGAAAATGTGAACTGCTTGATGGAATAGATGTTTGAAAATAATATGCCATGTTTTGAGGATGTGATGTTTTTGAGGATGTGACCTGCTTGAGGATTTCTGAGAATGTGACATTTAAAGTGTTGTAAATGCTCCACATTGAGGAATGTCATGCATTATATTTCAGAATGTGACATGCTAGCAAAATGTGACATATTTGTACTGATGATATAGTTTAGGATGTGATGTTTTTAATGGTATGAACATGTTTGAGAAAATGTGACAATAGTTATGTTCAAAGATAACTTTTGAGGGAATGTGATCATGAGTTTGATGCAGCCAATATGATGGAAAATGAGGTACTCCAAACTAAAATCTCTTTTTTTCAAGAGTTAAGCTGAAATTGGTGAGAAAACAACCAATCAGTTTTGTAAATCCTTACTAATCTTATTTTAGGTCATGTCTGTCAATCACAATTTTTGGAAGTTTGCTCAGTATATTTATCTCTAAAAATACATTTTTAAATGGACATTGAAAGGTTTTAAGTAAAGAAAAAAAAATTGCAGTCGATTCACTAATTGTCGAAAAAAAAAAGAAAAAATTTCCCTGGTCATCTTGGTTTGACAAGTGCCAGATTTCATCATGTGGCGTCTCATATAGCATTTAATTTATTTTGCCATTTGTTTTCATCATTACTAATATTACGAGGCTCAGCATCCTGTTCAAAATATTTTCTTGATCTTTTTTCTAAGAATTGCTTGTACCAAAGACTGCAGATCATTTTGAAATCATCTATGAAATTTCTGGCCTGTTTTCATGTACCTGTATATTCATATATTTGATTGTTTATGTAATAAAACTGTCAATTTTTTCAAGTGTTTATCTTGCATGCATGATGATATGCACACATGGAGATAAGCTTGATATCTGTGTAGAAGTATACGCCAGCTAAGAAAGTGGTGATTTGAGAAAGGGTGAGATAGGATGAAAATTACATAGTCTTTGCAAGTAACGTTAAAATTTCTTTAAACTACGAGAGAAACAGAAAAAAAACAGTTGAAATATATGTCTTGCACCCAGAGCAAATGAGTGGGAAGTCGCTCCGGGCGATCTCAAGTTATTGGCGTTTTTAACTATTTTCTGACTCAGCTACCAAATTTTTCTTTCCAGGTTAGAAACGGCTGAATTTTCCTTTTGTGGAAAACAAATAAACAATTTTGGTATCTCATTCACAAAATAGTTACTTGCAGTATCCCAAATCGACTTCCGACTCATTAGCCCCGGGCACAAGACACATCCTAGCATAGAACTATTTTTTTACATTGTCATATTAACATGTACGTTATAAGCACTGACTTCTAAATGTGGACTGACATACCAACTATATTAGTGATACTTTTGAGGAAATATTAAAGTCCTAAACATTTGCTGTAAGTAAATTGAAATCTGTTCAAATTAAGAGAGAAATGAAACAAAAATATGCACACATCTGCATTAAGTTTATATATATATATATATATATTTTTTTTTTATACATATTTATTAGCATTTATTTCAAAGGAAGTGCAAACAAAAATAGAATTCAGATTTTTGTAACACATTCTATATGGACAAGAGATGAGATGATGTGAGAAGGTACTCGATCTTTCCTAATTGTAGTATGCTTGGAGTTGTTGTAAAACTGTTCATGAGTTCAGTTCTTTGTTGTCCAATCTCCATTTCGGGCAATTTGGAGATATATGTCATGTGAAAAAGGGATAGTAAATCCATATACTGTAGTCATTTCATCGATCACTTGCCCAAACAGGTTTATTTTGAAAATCATTTTGTCCTATCTCCTATGTACAAAAACAGTTGCTAAACACAACTCATCAGTTTTCTCAAAAGGTGAAAAATGGAGATAGGATAACAGAGAACTGAGCTCACGAGTTGTATTACCTCCCCTCGATGTTTTACTGCCCCATGATGTTTTACCTCCCCTTGATGTTCTCCCAATTCTGTACAAGTCAGGGGCGATCCCTGACAAGGACGACGATTTATATTGTCCCGAAAAAACAAATCCAGTTTGGCATAAGAATCTTTAGGCCCGGCCTTGGTTCTTGTGAGAGCGGGTATCGGGAGGTGTAGCATTGTGTTGTTCTCAGAGATCACGCCAGCGAAATGGAAAGTATCGTATGGAGGATTTCGTTGGATGAAATCCAAAATAAGGTGATGGCATCGACAGACATTCAGACAGAGGGACAGTCATAGACAGAGAGACAAACAGACAGACAGACGGACGGGCAGACAGAGAGACAGACGGACGGACGGACGGGCAGACAGAAAGACAAATAGATAGACGGACGGACGGACCGATGGACGGATAAACAGGCAGACAGATTGACATACATAATAATGTAGATAGACGGACGGACGCATGGATAGACAGACAGACAGAGACAGATGGATAACGAACGGACGGATGGAGAGACAGACGCAGACACACAGACAATCAGGCAGACGGACATACCGCCCGGCAGCTAGACAACACGTAGTTAAAGCCATGAATAGACTATGCCTGTTGGTACAAAACTCTACTGTATTCCTCATTTTACCAATCCTTTCGAGGAACTCTGTGGTAGCACTAGTTATATATTTCAGCCACTCACACACGAGCAGTCTGGGCCCTCGAAATTCATACTAATACATACACAAGCACCCAATACG
This sequence comes from Peronia verruculata, assembly GCA_038406235.1. Lineage (NCBI taxonomy): Eukaryota > Metazoa > Mollusca > Gastropoda > Systellommatophora > Onchidiidae > Peronia > Peronia verruculata. The sequence continues at coordinate 13,325 of JBCAUA010839483.1, forward strand.
AACAAGAGCCCATATAGCACACACGACACGAGACCACGGCTGAGGGTCATTTCCCATGGGACACAGCGCTGGCAAAGCTCAGCGGTCAGCCAAAGTAGTCCAGAGCCCAGAAAAGGTCAAGGGGTCAACTCCTGGCTGATTGATGGGATAAATAGTGATTGGGAAATAAGCTAAGGGATAGAAGAGAGAAGTTTGTGGATCTGAGAACTAAGGATAATGTTCCGCTCTGAAATCACTGCAAGCTTTGTGTGGTGTATGGCAAATTATCCAGCTGCCCATGTGTCTGTCTCTTCGGCCATTTTTTTAAACCCATCCATTCATCCATTAACTTGTCCTTGCGTCTATCTATCTATCTATCTATCTATCTATCTATCTATCTATCTATCTATCTGTCTGTCTGTCTGTCTGTCTGTCTG
>JBCAUA010839494.1:0-13740 GCA_038406235.1 Peronia verruculata
GTTATGTAATAATTAGTACCGGTAATATAATGGCTTTTTATTAATAGTAATGATCAATAGTAATTAGATGACCCCTCAGCCTCGGGCAGGCTTCAGGCAAGTTACTTTGGAATGAGCCTGCCCGATTGGGCAAGCTCAAAAAAAAAAAATTTGTCGAGCCCTGATTTGTTATATAACTCTTCAATTGACTTTTCAAATTAGCATCTGCTGATTTTGACATATTAGATGGAAATGGCCCTTCTGTTATGATTACATACCCTAGAAGCAAGAAACCCATTCTGATGTCTAGAAAGAAAAAGATTGGACAAACAATGATCTCAGTGTACATTGCTGCCATCAGAGTGATACTTAAACTCTTTCTTGAATTTTTGACAGGTGCAGCAAAAGTTGCAATTTTTGTGGGACAATCTGGGATTTTACCTGCCAAGTTTGTATGTCAGAATTACTCTGATCTTCAAACTACAGTTTTATCAGATAGAGATGATTCTTCTTTCTTTTATTCTATTTTGAAACACATTTTTTTCAAAATAAAAAAATATTTTTCTTTACTGTATATTCAACACTGGCTCTCTAGTTCTTTTTGGTTAAAAAAGTTTTTTTTTTTTTGCTGCTCCCGGAGAGATTGTAGTTTGTTACTGTTTAATATCACAGTGAGCTGCAAATTGAGACAATTCTTGTCTGTCAGCAGTAAAAAAAAAAATGACTGCTCCAACCATCCTATGGAAAGAAAGTAAAATATCTGCAGAGAAAAATTAAGTTTTATTCTTCAAATGTTTTTCCTTTTAAATCGCTCATTTTTGTTTTTCTTGTATTGCATATACTTTGTTATGTGTTTTATTTGTTGGTAATTTAGCATTATGCTGTTTGTTATAATAATAATCACATTAGGCTTTATTACAGCACATGACATTCTGCCAAGAATCGCTTTCTTGAATGAGCTGGATCATTGTTGTCATCCCCAGGGTTTCCTATTATGAATTTTCTGCTGATTCCTCAAACAAGGAGAAACAGAAGAGCTCTGGGGTGACAATTTGCACTGGCACAGGCTCAAGTTCCTGGCACTTTCACATCAATCATCTATCAGATCTTTCTGTGAAACAAATTCTTACTATTGGTAAGCAAATGAAGAATGGAGAGATACATAGTGCAATTTTTTCATATATATATGAAGACCACAGGGGAAAAATGACGGAAGTCACAAAGTACTAGTTTTATGTAAAATAAATTTGTAGATTTGAAAGTGCATGATTTGTGTTTAAAAAATATTATCATATCCTTGTATTTTTTATTTATAGTATTACGGTCGTTTTTCGATAGAGGCAGACAGAAGGCGTGAAACCTCAGTAAGAGGCCTACTGGCAGGGCAGATAACCACGAAAACTGTATATTGTGACCACTGTCATTTTTCATATTTATGTACTGCCTGTTACATCATTGTTCTAAAAAAAGAGCCAACATCCCCCCCCCCCCCCCTCAAAATGAATGTTTAACAGATCCAACAGATTAGTTTAACAGATACCAAAGTGAGGATCTAATAAAAAGTCCAGTTTTCCCAAATCCTTGTATCTGACCACTTAGTACCATTTGCATTTCTCCTCTTAAGTGGTGTTTGTTCAAATGCTTTGTGATGATCAGTACTTGCCATGCACTAGGACTTTTGATCTACTGAGCAGGCATTGTAAAGAAGAAAAAAAAAACAATCTCTTTTCTTCATCTTCTTTGAAGTATTATTTGCAGAAAATTGTAGAATTTGTACGATACATTCTTTTTATGCTGTTAATATTTCAGAAATTTTCACAGTGTTTATTTGGAGCAAATAGTGCAAAATTTTGCTAGTTTGCTTTCTTAGTGTGTTTGTTCACCAATCCTTATCAAAGAGAAATAGCAAAGCGGATGATGGTAATTGTCATTAGAAAGCACGTGGGCTTTCGGCCCTTTCCAGTTTTGCTTGTGATGGTGAATGCAAGAAGATCATAGATAACATATAACACCTGACAGGATTGGTGTCTGAAGTTGGTCAACATCTGGATTTGTTTGGTGCAACTTGGAATTAAGATCCTTTTAATGACCTTCTGGCTCATGATCATCAACTTCTGCTGTCATGTCTTGTTAGCCCACCTTCAGTTTTGTTTAACACGAGTCTTGACAAATTGTCTATTCAGGAGTATAATCACTCTCTTCATATACTATCTATTTATTTGTCCATTATTGCATTACATAAGATTACCGTTGGTTCATTATAACAGGAATTGAACTCAAATGTTATTAAATTAACACTCAGATATTTTCCACCTCAGCCAACCAAGTGTCGGGATGTGACTTTCCTGTCCAAGATCAGAGAATGACAGACAAAGTCATGAACACCTTCAACAGCAGCTTGCGATTTGACCCCAGCGAGCCGCTTATGGCCTACACCATACGAGACCCTATAAGAAATGGTGAGTGTAAGAATCTTTCCAAGAAACCTCTTGTCAATATACATAAGGTGAGGATCCTTATGAGATCTTTTGAGAAACGACAAGTGGAAGATCTAAACAAGACTTGAATATTGGGAAATTTTGAATGTTAAAACCTTTTCAAGATGCCATGCACAATGTGGAGATCCATAAAAGACTGTATGAGAAATGATGAGAAGGGAATTCATACAAGACCCCTTTAGTTTTAGAAATGGTGTCTGTTAGAATCTTTTCAAGATGTTCTGCACAATATAAGTATGGTGGGGATCTGAAGAAGCTGTCACTTAAGGCATTATATGTATTAGAATCCTAATTGATGGACTTCTGTCTTCAGAACAATTTGCAGACATGAAGTGAAAGAGATTTGGTCTTTAAAAGAACACTTTTGACCTTTTTAAATTATTAAGAGTGATATTAAAACTGTAAGATTTCCTTGCAGATCAATAAAGCATTCATGTTTGTATTCAAAGAGGCTCCTCTCCTGATAAGGGTAAAAAAGGGGATTAGGATGAACAATGCTGCCTTAACTATTAATATTTTGTCAGTAACTCAGCAAGTTAACATTAATTTTTTCTTGCACAGTTCGTAAGAATTATGCATATAACTTGTTATATGTATTTGAAAGGTGGGCGATGAAATCTTTGTGAAAACACAGCAGTCAGACTGGTGTCCCATTTTTTTGTTTGTTTGTTTGTATTTTCTCTTTTATGTATGTAGCCTTTCTATCCTAGGAAAGTAGGATCTTGGTTGTAAGTGCATGTCCATGCCCAGTGTGGTAAGAAACATTTTGTGGGTAGGAATTTGCCCGAACACTAGTGTCTCCACATACTCATCCAATTTTTAACTGCTAAGGGTTCTTTAGCATGTATAATGTGGAACTGGTACCTCAGAGACTTATTTGCCCATATTTGAGAAGGCTAATCATCAGGCTGCCTTACTCAAGAAGTGGGTGTACCATTGAATCACTGACAAGAAGCAAGCGGGCTCTAAATCCTCACATCCAGTAGTAGAATTTGAACTCACGACATAATTTTTTCAATGAGGAGCAGATTCCTATCCTCTCAGGCACTGTACCCCCTGTGTCTTACATTTCAGCAATTCGTCATACTTGTGTACTGCACATATCCTCTTCGGTGAGGAAAAGGGGATTGTATAAACAATTCCATGAATTATTACTATCAGTATGCAGACAGCACAGCATGTGAAAGGTGCTGGATAATCCTGATGTACCATAATATTAATATAAATAACAGTTTACCATGTGTGAATATGCAGTTGAAATGTGTTAAAGTATGTGAAATGGCCCTTTTGATGTCACTAAATGCTTTTCTTAAATTTCAGCTGTCTTTCATGTGGGGCGCACAGGTGGCTTTGCAAAAAAGTAAGTTGTCACACATCAAAATTTCATCTGATTTTTAAAAAAGAAAAAAAAAATTTTGTTGTTGTTTTGTTTTGAATAGGGGTGAAAAAAAAAAAAAAAATGACAAATGGACAGTACCATCGTTTGACAATGTCTTAAGTGTTCAACACTGAATATAATTATTGTGTTGAATATGGATTGAGAGTGTTTTAGAGAATTTAAAAGATTTTCAACCTGCCCGTGAGGGCACCATTTTGTTAGAATGAAGATGTACTATCTAGTCTCTTCAAATAATTTTGGTGAACATTATACAGGAGTGATAACATTTAGTTGCAAGAGTAGAGAGGTATTGAAAAAATTAAACTACCTCTTTTTCATTTAATATATAATTTTCTGTTAACTAGTTTTTTGTTTCTCTCCTGACAAGGATCACCATTCGCTCAAGGATGTGGGATGCCTGCCTAGTCATTGATGGTGGCATGTCTTTCAAGTTTAACGACGGCGCTGTGGCTACCTTTGAGGTTGCGGAGAACAATGCTCTGCGCACTGTTACCTTCGATTAGGGCTGAGTTTTTCTTTCAAAACCCAGTGATTTCTCCTCATGCTTCAGTTTGCTCTAGGTTATTGTATCTTTAATAGGCTTTAGATGGATTTGTTAATGGTAAATTTTTTTATTGTTTGAAGGAGTTAAATCTATACGTGACTTTGCTCCGAGTGGATGTCAGCACACAAAAAGGGTTGTTAGCTCTTTATCAAGCTGATTTTTTCATGACTGAATCACAGTATAGAGCTATCCCCTTCATTTGTAAATCATATCATTTGTTTATAACCATAAAATCTTATAAATCCCTCTAAGAGGGAAAAGCTGAATCCTTATGGTGAATACATGTTGTAAAGGAAGAGTGTTCTGTGTCTGGAGCAGAATGATTTAAATTATTCCTGTTGATAAAAAGAATAGTTGCCCTCATATGCTGACACTTACATTTTTCAGATGTGGAAATTGACTCAGATTTGATGTATCAAGTTCTTCTGTGATAGTTTTAGTGATGGATTGTGCCACTTTACTTATGAGACATCTGAGCATTTTTCCCACAATCTGTGGGGTTAACTTACTCATTCCATTAGGATGATTTCATTGCAAGAAACAGGAGAAATGTTTCAAAGATTTCTAGGGACCAGTTCATAAGGATAGATAATAAAATCAAAATGAACTGCAAACTTCAAACAGAAAATGAGTACATAAGGTGTTATTTGAGATTTTGATAAATTGGACCGTTAAGTGCCAAATCTTCTAATGAATGAGATTTGAAATGCAGATTGGTTCATGTCAGAATTATCTCTGGCCTTTCTGTTGTCGTTATCTTGTAAATATTTGACAAGAATGTATAGTTATAAGTTTTACATCTTTATTTTGCGCACGGAGAGCACATGAAGTCAGTATTACAGGATGTCTTTCAGTTTTTTGAGTTCCTAGGGCCAAAATTACGATCTGTTCAAAACACAGTCTCAAGTTTTCATTCTCTCAGTCCTCAGTGAATACATCACATGTTGGTTTGATGAGAAAGTGGTTGTGATTTGATTTTAAAACTGTGGGCAGCAAGGAGACTGTCTGAGTATGGCTCTAGGTGAAACAAAAAAAGCAATGTGGAAAAATCACTGTTAGAAAGAAATTTCTCTGGAAGGCATTCTTGCAGTTTTTTTCTTCTTCACTCCTGATGCAGGCTTTTCTCCTTTTGTTGACTGTTAATGCTCCTACTGTGTTGTTGAATTTATTGATATTTTATCACAGCTGTATGGCGTAATTATCATAATAGTATCCAAGAACAAACAAGGGATGTTGTGTTTGAACTTAAAGGTGAATGTTGTTAGAACGTCAAAGCTGCAAGTATTTTATAATACGTTACATTGTATATTATTGTCCTGTCTTAAATCAATATGGCACAGAAAACAAAGTGTTTGAAAAAGAAAATGATAATCATGATTAGAGCTAAAAAGCTTCAAGTTTGTTTCAGAATGGAAATTGCTTCATAACTTTTAAAGCAAAACAATAACACTAAAGTTCTGTCAGATAAATACGCTGCAAATCTGAAAATAAATATTTGTGTGCAAAGAACATGCAATAACTAGTCACCTTACCTATTATCTTTTTGTATAAGTTGTTAAACAGACATGCTTCGCGAAGGGAAACTGATGAAAATTAGATTAAGAAAAACAAACACAGATTTTAGTGTCTCAGAAGCAGAAAATTAGTCCATTTTGAATTAAGATGAGAGACAATATTTATAATCACAGTTGTGATACTTGAAAAAAATGGATGAAAATGTGATGCACGGTATTATTGAATCAGCTTTGTTTAATTAACTGACCTAATGACTGTTTTCTTTTAAATATTATTTTTTGCATTATTTTTTTCATAAGCTTATGCCATGCCTTGTGCATCTCTCAAGATCAGGTTTGAGTGTAGAGCATTTTAAAAAGATAACCATTTATACTGTGTTTGTGCGAAACTTGTTTTGTATCAGGTGAGTGTTCAGAGCTCAAAATTAGATCTTGTCGTTCAATGTATACAAAGATCATGTACATTGTTTATGTGGTGTTCATCATTGTGACAGAGCTGACTTTGTCTCTTCACTGACAACAGTAACTTATTTGTTCCATTTCAGCATTTGCCAGTAGTGTTACTTCTGATGTTTTACATTCAATAATTTTGTTACTGAATGGATTCCGGGGTTCAGTTTATGGCCAGATTTTTGTTTGTGTTTGTCCAAATTTTGAAATTTGACACAAGTTGAGGCGTGTATTCTTCTGGTTGCAACCTTCCACTACTTATCCACATTCTTCATTGAAATGAAGTGAATGGATTCCAGTATGTTACGAAACACCAGATTTTCAGTTCTCTCCCCTCCTCCCCCTTTCTTTACTCGTTCCTCCCTTTAAACTTAAATTTGTAACATCTTAAATGCCCTTAGAGGCAAATGGATTTGTTTACTCATGTTTTATATGAGAAATATTTGACTAAGCATTAATATCATTTTTTTTTTTTTTGCCTGTGTTTTTGTTTTTGCTAAGTCAGAATTGCAAGGAGATGAGTTGTGTTTAAAATTTGCTGTGCTTTGGGAGTGTACATATTACAGTATTTATGATTTGAAATGCAAGCATGTATATTTATGTAGTTGTGCAGCAGATGAGATTTTGAATTTTGTTTTCCTGTTGCATACTTTGTGTTCTCTTGGATAAGTGTTGAAACTAATTATGCATTTGTCCATGGCCTTCTAAATAGTGTACATTTTAGTGAGGATAATATGTAAAATAAAACTGTATTGTAATGATTTATGTAGTTTATAAGTTATTAAGCTCAAAACTAGTTTTCAATATACTGAATAAAAAAGATAAGATTTCCTGCGGAACATGACACATGATTTGAAACAGAAAGGGGGTTATAACTTTTGTTTTAGAGTTTTTTGAGCTACGGAGAAAGAAGACATTTTGTGCTTGAAGTGAATTTCGTGTCTGAATTGACATATCAAAGGAAATAATTTAAGTTCTAGCTGATTTATTCCTTATTTATGTATTTGTGAATGGCAAATGTTGCATGTATGTTCCCTAGTCTTGAAAATTATGTGTGTAATAGCACTTGATACAAAAAAAAAATAAATGCATATATATGTGTTGGGTGATTGGATGAAGTGATGAGAATTTTTCCATGCATTTATTAAAATTGGTAGAAAGATTTAGTGAGTGTATTTTACTTTGGTAAAAAATGTTAAAAAAACAATCACTTATCCGTATTGAAATATTTATCAGAGATGTCAGCCATTTTCAAGAATAAGTCCAAAAATTTCTTATGCTTCCATGTGTCCTCTCTCATATTGGTGCGGTGCTCTCCTGTTGCATGAGACACAAAAGTGTTAAGCTTACTAGGACTGTTTTGGCAAAACTTTCAGCTGAAAAAAAAAAAGAAAACTTGGTGGCGACTAGGAAATTGGATTTCAGACAAAAATTGGAATGTGACATTTCATATTCACATTTACAGTTGACAGGAAAAAAGCCTATTATCAGTAAAGTCCAATGTGATCAACAAAACTCTGTTTGATATGTGACAAATTTCATTTATTTGCAAATTATATGTAAAAATGTGGTAATTTTTTATTTGAACTTAATTCACGACATCCAACATCGTGTTTGAGTGCCATAATAGTACAAGGATGACCAGTATTGTAGTACGGTAATTACATTGAAAGATACTAGCAAGAAAAGGTAGAAAACTGCAGTGGTGTGGATTTGTTTCACGACCTATGAGCCTAACACCGTAGCCAAGACAGTACTTAGGGTACAGACAAAGGGACTGAAGATGAAGATGATGATGGCAGAGAATGAAATGGATTGTCAGACAGTATCAAAGAGTCGATGGGAATCAGAATTGCACAACCTAAAACTTAAATCAGAGACCAAGGGGGATGGAGGGAATTATCAAAACACTCATTCTCAGTGGTGGCCCAACTACCACTGCCAGCAGTGTTATGGGACCAAAGAACTGTGGAAAAATACAGCTGATATCTACAACATGCACGCATTGGTCAAAAACTTGTAGAGTGACACAAAAAAAAAAAAATAGTAAGGGATGTCAAATTTCCTACTTTAGTAGGATTTCCTACTTTTTGGCTGTCAGTCATTTCTCTTTTGGCTTCAAATCCGGTATTATTTACCATTAACGTACATCAGTTTTATGCTGCTAAAGAATATGCCAGGAACTTTTCCTACTTTTTTCCAGTACACAGATTGACATCCCTGTATAGTAGCGTGTAAATGTTGATCATGCATTTTTGCTCGCTATATTTTAAGGATCTTTATAATCAAGACTATTATTGAAGAAGAGCATAGCTGAAATGCATTGAATGAACATGACATTCTCTTTTTGGAAGTGATTAACACTTTTCTTAGAATTAAGGATGTGATATTTAAACCAAAATACATGTATTTTGTAAGGAAAATATTGTCCCTCATTTTGCGTACGTTAGTAAAAATTATTCTCCACTTCACCAGTTGAGAATCTGTAATGATTACGATAGATAGGCTATATCTTTGAAATGGACATGCATGCTTTAATTTGTGCTCATGAAATGGAGAAGTTATACAATTTTTTGCATGTGTTATTTAAGTTTGATCATTCCTGTAGACACATTTGTGATTTATAATAGAATGGTTCTGTGCTTTAAGAGCAGATGTAATTGATAATTTTAGTTTTGCGCAATTGCTTAGCCATGACATTGGTTGAAAATTACAGTGTACAATGTAATACCGGCCATGTTTAAATAAAATCCTTTGATTTGCCATATCATCGTCAATCTTATTTTGTTTATAGCTCATTCTGTATTACCAAATTATTTTCCAGTAGTATGATAATTCATTTTGTGATAACTTGTTCTGAGAGAAAGCAGTGAATTGGTTTCATATCACATGTTGTTTTTATTATTGCTACATATGTACATGTTTGAGAAATGTAGACCTGCTAGTTTTCAGTAGATGGAAAAGTAATTGTATTATAATAATAGAGTACCATGTAGTGAAAAAGTAATTTTTTTATAACAATAAAATAATGTATAGTGAAAAATTAATTTAATTCTAACAAGAAAACAATGTGTGGTGTTTTGCTTACATGTATAAATGTTAGCATTTCTGCTGAAAAAGATTTAAATAGCCTTCTGATAGCTAAAATTTTGCAGAACTGTATGGATGGATTTATATATTTTTTTCTGCCAGCTAAGAGTTACTTATATATATATATTTTTTTGGCTTTGTTTTGTTTTGCATTGTTTTTGTTTTTTTGTTTAAGATTTTTTCAACTTCTAAGTCATTTAGATGTAATGAAGACACAAAATTATGATATTGTGTGAAATGGCAACTGTCGTGGGATCATGACATAACAATAGTTTTCATTTGTAATGCTTTCGTGTTGGAGTTTAAAACATTTCATTTTTGAAGTATTCTCTTTTGGGCAGCAATGGTTACATGCAGATAACACATATGTTAATTCCAATTACTAATCCAGTTACTTTTATACTAAAATCTAATTCAGGACAGATTGTAAAAGTTTCTTGTCAATATCTTAGTTAACCTACCAATTGATTTGTTAGACTTAGTGTCACTGAATGGATAAAACAAGTACAAGCAACTTTCATGCATGCTAAACGTAGCATTGTTTCTTTTTATTGAAAGATGTTTAAGCCTATCACTATCAATGTTTTTGTGAGAGTTCAGAATTTTGTCCTCAGAGCTCTCACACATTATCTACAGCATGAGAAGAACAGATGCCTGACATATTTTGGTTGTCTGTTCCACGATGCATGGTTGACCTATATTAAAGAATAATTTAAATTAAACTACTTGAGGACAGAGGTAGCAATTATGTTTTATGTATAAGTTTTGAAGAATTATTTTCTGTGATATTCCATAGAAACATGCCTGGTAGTACATGTACATCTACCAGTCATGCAGCTGTTCATACAGAAGAAATGCTTTATCAGCACAGGAGATGCACAAATTATGAGTCAGTATCTCATGAAATGTACATTCATGTATTTTACTTCTGATTTCATTGGGACATAAGTTTGCCATAAAATCTCACTTTAAAAAAAGTTTTCCCCAATGCTTATTCTATAGGCATCAGAATGCGGCATTATTTGGCTCTCAAATCTATGCCTGCTATGTGGTCTCTTAATTTAAAAAAAAATTTTTTTTTTTTTAAGCCTTTCAATCCTATAAGAAAGTAGAATTATCTCGGCTTTAAAAAGTTGCCAATTTCTGCTGAGAAATTCTGTGGGTAGAAATTTAAAATTTGGTAATTTTGCCAGGACAGTGGCACTGTCTGACTCAGTCTACCCTTCCATTGATTTTGAACTGCCAAGGGTTCTTTAACGTGCATAACGTATACACGGGACCTCTGAAATATATTCGCCCTTATCCGAGGAGGCTAGATGTTGGGCTTCCCTACCCACAGGAAGCCAGGGGACTGTTGAGTCACTGAAAAAATGTGTGTTTTCGATCTTCATGTCCTGTCATCCCCCGATGCAGAACCCACGCGTCGATCCCTGTCTGTTTTCTCCATCAGCAGACGACATACCCATTGAGCCACTGCGTCCCCCATCATGTCTCTAAATTTGCAAGGACATTTTCTTTTTAAGGGTAGTTCTCAATTGAAAGCTCCACTATATATATAAACAATTCCCAGTACATAAGACATGTATAGGCTGTTTGTTCTTAGTATTATCTGTTTCAACAAACCTTTGAAAAAAGAAACATACTCTGAACTCCCATGGTTTTGCAATTCACTATATTCTTAGTGTCTGATAAGAAGAATATTAATAATATTATGTTCCATAATTTTCTCCCACTGTCCATGTTGTTATCATTGTTTCATTAAGTTCAGGCAGTACTTAGTCACTTACATGTCTCTCTATGACCATTCATTTTTTTTCAGGAAAGTTTTCTGGATGGCATTTAGTATGTACTTTCAGTGGTAATTTTTTCCACTTTTGTCCCCCCCCCCCCAACTCATTATGGTTTTACTGATTGTTGAAATGAAATGTGTGTTTTATTGATACCTCATGAATTACATGTACTTTATTTTGCCAAGTACGTCAAGGGAATAATTTGTTTATAAAATTCCGAAGGTTCACCTAAATCATAATATCATAAACGAAGGACAGAAATGCATAATACAACAGTGTTTTTTTTTTTTTTTTGTAAATGCTGTTCCCTGCCTTGTTTACAAGGGAAAGTTGTGATGCTGCCCTTTCATTCATTTTCTCAGAATAGGCACTAAAATACAAGTGAAAATACATTCAAAACCTAATGTCCTTGATACCAGAAGATATGGGTGTGATGAAAACCTTTTTTTTTTTTGAAATGACATCTTCTAACTTATATAAGGACTGCTCACATTTTCAGTGATTTTGTGATTTTGAAAGGTCTGGCAATTTTTTTTTGCATTCTTGCAAATTCATGTTGGGCAAACAATCTGTATTTAGAAATCTTTTGTCTTTATCTGTAGTCATAGATTAGAAACATCTGTTTTTGTTACCGATGGCGAGTAGCAGAGAACATGTTATGGTTTTGTGTCACTTTACCAGTAACGATAATAAGTACACACAGCCTGAAATTGTATGATATGGTAAGTCATCTGTGCTGTAATATTACTAACATACATGTATAAATAATGAGAGTTTTGGACATGCAAAAGACACCTTTCATAATTTCAAAGTGGAGCTAAATATTTCAATTTCAGATGTGAAAATAAATGTCTTCAAATATTTTGTTTTTGGCATAGTAAGATTTGTTTCATAAACAGATTCAATATACACATGCATGACCTACATGTTTGGAATAGTATCCGAGTGATGGTTTTCGTAACCCCAAAAAAACAAAAATCTCTGAACCAGTGCATAAACTTCATCAAGTTTCTGTTAACAAACAGCCTTGAAGCAGCACTAGTGCAGATGTACTAAGAAAAGGATCAAAACTCATTGTGTTTATATGTTTGTCTGTACAATTATGTACTTAAATTAAATTTCTGTATTTTCTGCAATGATCATGAGAAAAAACAACAACATTGGCTAGGACAGTTCAGTCATTGACCAGATTTGTAATCTCTGCTGCTGTTTCTTATGTACATGGTATAACTGTATGTGTAGTGTAATTACAATTGGATATCATTTCAAGTGATTTGAAACATTTTATTTTTTTTGTGTTAGAAAATAAAATTGAGGTTGGGACATGGCTAGAAATTCAAATCCTACGTTGTTGGACTGTGTACTAATGTTGGTGAAATTTCTGTAGGACAATTAAAAAGAATAGATCTAGTCATCCTTAAAATAGTTTCCAGACGTGATGTCAGCAACAGAGATAGCGATTTGCTTTGACACAACTGAAAGTGTAGATTGATAATAATGTATTGTTTTGGTTTCATTGTAAACATAGTATTCATTCCAGTGCAGGTTAGAACCACTTTACGATCTATGGTTGCCTCAAGATATGCACATTCCCAGATATAGAAAAGACAGCTGCATTTCAGGCACTAAAATCCTTATTCATTAAATACAGAGTAGACCAGTGACATCTGTGAGATCATCCTCACTCTCGCTAAAAATTCTGCAGTGTTAGGGGCTTGTTAATGGTGACTTTGCAATCTTGATTATTGAACGATTAATACAATCTTATGATATTGTCATTTCGAAAGAAACACGTTGAACACTTTAAGTACACTAAGTTTAACAAGAGTTTGCATCCTGGCTTATTGTGCTATATGGGCACCAGTTTTTTAATACACAGATGTGAACTTACTTCCCTGTAAATTGGTTATGACTGCATGTTTGAATTGATGTGATTCCAGTGTGTGTGGGTTTTCATTGAAATAATTCAGACTATAATGTTGTTAATGTACTGTTTCATTGCAAAAATAATAAACTGCCTGCTTGACAACAGCTTGTTCTGTCTTTCCTCAGTGCATTTTGAGAAGTTATTTGTAGAGAAGTCTGTAGCCTGTCTTAACTGTCCATGTTCTGTTTGTATAATTTTGCATATTTTTCACAAATGTTTTCACTATTTTACCCTCACATAACATTAATTCTCAGGATATATCAATGTGCTTTTATCACAGTCTCCATGTGAACCTTTACTCACAAGAGTATACTGTAGGTTATGAGCCATGCTTAATGGATTAGTTCATTATACATATTTATAAGAATTCATAGGTCATGTGCTACAATCTGGAATCTGAATTCTTAAAAGTTTTTTTTATTTCTTCTCATTTGCCCACTTACATTGTGTTTAGTCCAGGGGTTGCCAGCTGATGGGTCTCAACACCCAAGTGGTCTGCAAAGTGGGGAAAGAGGGTGGGGTGGGGGGGGGGGGGGAGGAAGGGGGGGA
>JBCAUA010839505.1:0-13740 GCA_038406235.1 Peronia verruculata
CCCCCCCCCCAACCCAAACAATAACAAGCAGAGAAAAGCGATATCACCCCTAGAACGTTGAAAATGGCATGCCATGAGAGACATCCCACCGGTGGCGAGCTTTCACCGCCTGCCTTTGGGAGCAAAGACACTACTCATACACCCCGGGCCCTCGCGGGAAGGGGGGGGGGGACAATAATAATAACAACCACAACATAATAAGAATGATATTTTAAAGGCTAATCGGGCTTGAAAATTTGTCCATTCCATCAATATAACCTTTGACTTACCAATTCTCCAGTTTACTATTGGTTCCCCATCATGTATATATTAAGTTAAATGACCCGTTCAGAGTTCACGTGTTTAAATTTATGCGCTGACTATTTACAACCAGTTGGTGAAAATAGATTCTGTGGTCTATTGCGACTAATCGAATTGGTTCGTTTGATTCATTCGGGATATTGAAAAGTAGAACTTGTAGATTCTAGATTTAGGTTCTATATTCTAAAGAGGAGAAGTTTCACAACAGGCCATCCATGCGGCCTCGGAATTAGATTTAGGGTCAAGGTTAGATTTTAGTGTTCCAGTTAGTTTTACGGTTAGATTAGGATCAGGGTTAGGGTTACATTTAGGATTAGTGCTGGGCAAAAGTTAGGGTTATAGTAAGAGTTATGGTGACATACATAGCTTATTGATTTACCTTGAAACGTTTAATTAGATCTACAATATTAAGACCACCTGGAAGCGATAGACCATTGGGTCTATTTTGATCAACTGGTAGCAATAGTCTCGTCCTTAAATTTAAGTCATTTATAGATCTGACAATAATACTATATATGTAATTGCAATAATGGTGCTGTTCTATCGTTCGTGAACACTGATTCTATCTCTGTCGGCAGAAACTCAACGCTCTCGTATGCTCCTCATCCACAGGCACATACACACATGTACACACACAGACACACCTTGCCTATTTCTTTCTCTCTCTCTTTCTCGCTCACTCATTCACCCGTTTTCTCACTATCTCATGCTTTTTCACACATGCGTATAATCTATTCTATAAATTTGCAACAACACCATTAAAAGGCTTCTGGACTCGAAATCCACTGAATGTATCCATCTGAAATGTGACACGTAACATTGCTGTGTAAAGATCTGTGTTTCTACTTACATAAAACAACAACAACAACAACAAAAAGCATACTATGTTTGCCATTATTCTAAAACCGCGATAATAATTGAATTGTAACCTCGCTAGTGTGTTTGGTCCAAATTGTACGTGCGATAGAGGGACGCATTCAAAACACCGAACATGATTTCTTAGAGCAACATTCAGTTCAATTGTTCAAAATACCAACATCGAGGTGCACACGATTGCCAAACATCTTAAATGGCAGGGCAGTATCGCTTTCATAAAAATACCAACACCCAGGTGCACACGATTGCCAAACATCTTAAATGGCAGGGCAGTATCGCTTTCATCTATATTTGAATAATTTCCCACGAAGGCCATGGGTTCTTCTCTAGTAAAAATAGAAATATACTTTACTTTTTCTCCTTTGCTTTTTTTCTCATTGAGATTTGTTTTCATCATCAAGAGCACAGACAAGCATACACTGCACAGCCAACCTCCATACCACAGTAACTTTACAACAAAGCAATCTAAAACGAAAAATACGAGACAAATTTATCCAAGAAATTAGCTTAACTGGGGAGTTTAACAAAAAGATGAAGAAGACGAAGAAAAATAAACGTGGTAAAGTAGCTTAAAATAGATGTGGCCTTTTAACTTACCCAGTATCACTGTGGCTGAATTAACGATGAAGGTGGTGTCCCCCAGCTTGCGAGCAGTGTCACGGTACATAATGGGGTCTCTTTCGCCTACACCTGTCGTGTACACCTGGACTTTTATCTTTAAACACTGTGTATCACAGCGCCGCACCAGTCTCACGAGTACAGAAGATCAGCAGGTGTTCCTGAAAAGGAAGAAAATTACACGTTTCTATTTGATGGAAAGTCCGTGAAGTAACTTCTTCCCTGCGCTTTTCTTGACGGATATGTGTCATGATGTAGATTAGTCATCTTCTGTTGTTACGGGACCGGTAACATTGAAGCTGTTAAGTTATCTGATTTTGCATTCGATTTTCCATTCGCTGACAAGCTTCAAGCTGCGTTTTTGCATTTTTGTTCTCTCTGTGTTTATCTCATTCACCAATCATTTGGAAGCATGAGAATGAAGGACAAAGAGTGAAGAAAGAGAGAGAGAAGAGAAAAGGGGAAGAGAGAAATAGGGAGGGCAGAAGAGAGAGAGAGAGAGAGTGAGGAACAATGGGACAGAAAAGGGACATTGGCTGGGAAGGACAAAAAGACAGACTGGAAGAGAGGAGGGGATGGAAGAAGAGAGAGAGGGGGAAAGAGAGAGAAGAAGAAGAGAGAGAGAGAGAACAGGATACTGAAGAGAAAACACAAATGGGAGATCGTTGTGCTCAGTCCTATTACTTCCATCTATCAGACAAAGGAGGGATTAAACAAGTAGTTCAAAGAGGTAAAATTAATAAAAACACCTTTAAGCCCTTTGCTTGAAACACACCGTGAAAAAGTTCAAAAAATAAAAATTACAGTATAGAGAGAATGATTTCTTTTCATTCTTATAATTGAGTCAAATTTGTTAATGATCAGTCTTTCGAATGACAAGAAGTACAAGGATTTTCTCCTCGTTACACTGCTTGGTGAACACCTTTTTTGCGGATATAGGGAAGTAATAGGGCTGATCAAAATGATCTCCCATTACATGAGTCTTTTTTTTTTGGAAGGGGGAGATAATCTGCCAAACGATCTCCCATTAGGGTGAAATTACTGCACTGTAGAAAATGTTTCCAATGCGACGTCGTAGAAGACAACGAAACAATAACATTTGCTTTAACACTGCCTTCGGTAGGAAAATGACACAGAAAACTCAACTATTAATCTTTTGTAACCACAAGAAGAACTTAAGGATACGAAGATTTTAACATTCACCCTTTTACAACAGCAGAAAAAAAATTTTTTTTTGATGGTCTCCAGGCTTATTTGTGTCTTCAAACGCATTTTTGTTACAGCTTTTCAAACTCGCTACACATTGCAGACAGCGCGAGGTCATATCGAGGGGATGATATTAAAGAATACACAAACATTTTTCCCCCCTTTCGAATTTACTTTTGTAATAACAATAAGGAGTTACAAAACAAGCAGTAAGATTCTCGCGATTTTCGGACATATCAGACCTAAGCAATGTTAGGTTGTTCAATTCTGATGGATGTGTGCTAGGTATCTGTTTGCAAAATTTATAAAATTTCTCTTTTATTCAGAAATATTGATAGGCATTTAGATTCATTCAAGTCTTCATCATAGCTCGTATGAAAGATATCTGCAAATGGGGCTTTTTTTTTTTTTCTAACTTGGAAATGTTGACAGCTTTGAGATATACTATTTCATGCATTCGTAGATCTTGTCATAGATATCAGCCGAGTTGACAACAGCTTCTTTCCCTTTTTATAAGCAAAGAGCTAAAGGGCATTTCACAGCTGTGAGTAATACCCTATACCTCGTCCTACAAAAAGTGTTAGAACCCTCCTAATTGCCCCCCCCCCCTGCCCTCTCTACCCCCCAGGGCAAATGTCTCGCAGTTCAAATGTCACCACAGACCAACCAAAGACAATGACTGCTGCCAACAATGTGGAAGAGGAACACAAAAAAAAAAAAGTATGACATTATCATTCCAACAAATTTAAAACCATGATAATACTGCTCTTCCATCCCCCCTCCTCATTCGGGATGCGGCATTAACTCTTTAACTCCGGAATTTTTAACCTCATGTCGTTGCCTCTAATCTTAGGGAAAGTACTGTTTCAACTGTGATAATATTGTTTATATTAGTGTGGCATATATATATCTCTACATGTTTTCCATCAAAGTGAAGGTAAATTTGTAGTCATTCATGGAATTCCTCAACAACACTATGAGCATTGGTTATGGTTTTTTATAAGCTTTTCAACCTCCTGTAGTGGTGGTTATCTCAGCTCTCCACAACCGTGGTCAAAAAATAACATAACACTATTGCGTTATGTGATTCACTTAATTTTTAGGGAGTTAAGGAGTTAAATAAAGTCCCCCCCCCCATCCCACACACATCCTTCCTCCCCCCCCCAAGTCCCCTTTCCACATACATGCACATCCCCTCCTCCCCCCGCCCCCCGTTCTTTGCCATCAGCAGTGCGATTATATCAAGTTGCGATGACGTGTCTTGAGTGTGGCTCTAATCTGATGCTGTTCGTGCTACATGTGTTTTTTTATCTGCATAAAAATGTGCGCCTGATTGTGTGTTTGTTTGTCGTGTGTTGGGGTTTAACGACACAACAGCATGATTACGGCTATATTGTGCCAAACACGGTAAGATACGTTTACACATCAAGAAGGAGAGAGGAAAGAGTGGGATAGAAGACAGGAGCGGGGACTGTACCTTGTATGTATGCTATACTCTGTCTGACCAACGGTGACTGAATCTCCTTTAGAAGGCAAAGTTTATTATCTTATTTTATCTTTATTATTATTATTATTATTATCTTATTTCGTTTTCCTTTCTCTCTCTCTCTCTCTCTCTCTATCTCTATCTCTCTTTCCAACCTGGAAAGAAGTGTGAAAAATAAGAGACGAGGAAATTGATAACTAAAAGCTGCCCACAGGATGCCTTGTTGGATGTTAATTATCAACCTTACACTTCGTCGGCGGCATGATGAACTCTGCCATGTACCAAGGTCGGACATGTCCTTCAAATTTGTTTCAAGGCAGATATACTAAAACAAAACATTTTTACAAGTCCAGCACGGGGAAAGAAAAGTCCTCTATCCTTTTAGTCCGGATTTGGATTCAATTTTGTTATAGATTTTTTTTTTTTTTTTATTTTTATTGCTCTCCTGTAAAATTCGAAATGTTGGCACATGACTGGTTTCATCCTTCTGCCAACGACTCAGATTGTATAGCAGGAGGGCTCACTATGGTCATGAATGTATAAGTTAGGTGTTGCTTTGGAAGAAAAAAAAAATAATAAAACGCGCAGTGATATCAAGCAAAATTTAATCAGAGCAGTGTGATCTATTCATTAAAAAAAAAAAAAATCCGAAGAGAAAATTTCGTTCATGGTTGTAGAGCATTTCATCGAGAGAAAAAAACACATCTAAGTACTTTTTTTTTATTTGGCAAGCACAGGAATATCGAACACACACACATACAAATCATATACACAAAGATACACACACATTTACACACAAATACACACACACACACACACACACATGCACACACCATATCTTGCACACATTTTAACACATATAAATTCATATACATGCCCAATCACATTAGAAACAAAGGAAATAGAAGAAAAGGCAGATCAAAAACAAATTATTGTAGACAACATCAGGAAATGAGCGAACAAATGTAACAAAGAGATATTATATCTGACACACGTCATACAGAGATAGCACAGTGTGGTGAGGACATCGGCGCGGGGAAGCAAAGCGAGTACAAAGCCCACGCTGGACACTGAGTGAGAGATACATTCACATATTCACACATTCACACATACAAATCTGCACCAGTATGCTGTGCATATTAAACAATACTTTTATAGCGCAGACATATTAATACAAACAGCGCACTTGCACACTTGATACTATGTACATTGTTATACCACCCTATCACATACGAACACACCATGTATATTACACAGATGTATATAAACATGACATGTACATCGAGTCTCTGTGCTATCAGACACACACGAGAACAAACACACACAACGATTCGAAAGAGGAAAAGCAATGCTTCAGGAGCGTAAACGCTGTGGGGGGTTAGGAAATTAGAACACACAAACTATACACACTACACACGGCTATGGTTATGGTTTTTATAAGCTTTTCAACCTCTCATAGTGGTGGTTATCTCAGCTGTCCACAATCGTGGTCAAAAAATAACATAACGTGTTATGTGATCGTTTGCAAACTACACACAGCAACAAACACAATTATATATAGGTACACGCTTCACATCGAGCAGGAAGAAAATGGGAGGTGGGGGGGGGGGGGAAGAGATCGATCGTCCTGACACAGGATCTGTAGCAAGGGTGTCCAAACTTTTTGCCAAGAGGACCAGATTCAGTACAGTGAGAATATCTGGGGGCCGACCATTCAGTCTGGTATTATCTGAATAATTAACATTCAGTACAGATGATCTATTTAATGGAATTCTCATTGCAATAAATGGTAGATCTAGGCTTATACATGTACTTTTAACTTCTTCACATAGAGCACAAAGAGATCTAAACAGGTTTTTACCAAAACCACATAGCCGAAGACGACGTAAAATGATGAGAACGTCTTTTCGAGAAGAGCAAACATATCTAGGTTCATTTGAAACATCAAGAGGTTGTGGGCCAGTGGGGAATTGAACAAGGGCCGCAACTGGTCCCTGGGCCGGACTTTGGGCATGCCTGGTCTAGAGGAAGATTTAATTTTTAAAAAAAAAGAGAGATAAGAAAAAGGAAGAAAATTCAACCGGATAAATTAAAAGAAAGGAACGTGTGAGAAAAAAAAAAAAGGAGGGAAAAGAGGAAGATAAAGAAAAAATAAAGAGCGAGAGAAGCCACAGGTGTTGTCTCACGTTCGCATGGATTGATCCTTATTAGATTAAAGTCAGAATTTTTCAGATATCTCCAACTGTGACATTAACATGTCTATGCTTACTTACCGATAGTAATAGCACAAATGTCTCTCCTAATATCAAATGGATCTAACTGTTCACCACATAGATAGAAATCCAGGCTATCCGTTGATGCCATACAGAATCATTATATTCACGCAAATTATGCATCGATGGTTCGTTCGAAAAGTAAGAAGCAAACTAAAAAAAAAAGGAATGGAAAAGAGGTGGGAGAAAAAGAAGAAATTTGATTTTAAACGAAAGAAAACTCACAAAGTGAACAAAATATTATCCCCACAACAAGATATCTACTGCTACCTCGTCGGAACAATCCATCCATCAAGACCACGAGGAAAACATCGTCTAACACCTACATAATACAGGCAAGCTGTTTATACCAAACACGGCCATATACGTGCGTGGGCTGAGCTGGGTTGGACTTTTATTTGAAGGGCACCAGTATGATGGCAGCTACATTATTGCACTGATACAATAATAGGCCAATAATATGCACAGAATGCCATGGCCATTTTGGTAGACAAGGGGAGAACTGTTCACTAGAAGATTTGCGTAAGGTTTTCATATGCATGTATTTCTTGAAAGAACCATCCAAATCAGGAAAGCGATTAAGTTAACCTATACTGAATATATTGGCCTCAGTGGCTGTTCTGTTTCAAAGATGCTATACTGATAAGGCCGGGCTCTCTCCTCTTCATTTCATTTTAAAAAATACGTACACAGCCACGCCCCCCTCATGGCGTGTACACACATTTCTTCACGTCACTAAAAAATGCGTACGACGCGTTTGCACTATTAATTTTATATTCAAGAACTGGACTCAATGTTTTGTACTCTCACTTTTCGGCGGTTTTTTTTTGGGGGGGGGGACATGCCATGACTCTTAAATTTGTGTTATCAATCACCCACTGCCCTTCTTTTCTTGGGTCCATGGTTGCTACCATTGCTGTTTGCAGGCTGTACACTCTCGACACTTGGGGCGCTGCATGTCGCTGTAAAAGTACGATTGGCCTACTGTCTGGTCTTTTCAGCATAGTGTCTTATTACAACCAGAAATGAGCCTTCCATTTGTCTACTGGTAAACTGGCGTACACCTGATCGACAGACATTGGTCGACTTTTTCTTGTTCATTGGGGAATTATTTTTTAAAAGCCGTATTACTTCCCTTTGCCAGACAGATGTTGAACAAGCGTTGTCAAAAACAAACGCGTTACTTATCTTCTTGCTATTTGAAATGATTGGCCGGCAAAGAGCAGCTAGACGTATTACGATAAGAAGGCATTTTCTTGAAAGTTAACATGATAAATTTTTCCAAATTTTTTTATGATGTACCCAAAAGTAATTTCCCCCTCTTTACTATGCTTCTTCAACACCCCTTGTGTCTGACAAAGGGAAGTTATAGGGCTGATAAAGAAATCAAGCACTAATAACCACTGGATCTGATCAGACACCGAGAGATATCCTTGTCAGAAAAAAAAAAGGGGAGGGGGGCAACCTCGGTAACGCCCTGACGACTGGCAGACTTGTGGGACCTTATGAGACACGGTTATGGTTTTTATAAGCTTTTCAGCCTCCAGTAGTGGTGGTTATCTCAGCTGTCCACAACCGTGGTCAAAAAATAACATAACACTTATTGTTTCACAGTTAACCTTGTGAGACACACAACCGTTCTCGCTTTAAATATGATTGTCACGACAATAAAGTCTATCTGGCATTTCAAGGTGTCCATGGGACATGTGGTGTGTGAGTGGAGCTCTCGGAGACGCTAGCCACTATCAAGAATAATGGACACAAGCCAAGACAGCGACAGGACATCAACATGCAGTTGAGCTTCCAACTTTGTCGCGGCCCGACATGATTCATAATATAGGCCGAGATAATCTCGATATTAAGAGATTGAGAGGCCCAAAGAGATCGAATCAATAAAGTCTGGATTTAAGCTTTTTTTTTTTTTTTTAATGCAGGACTTCATTTTGACCACGATAGTTGTTGTTCAGCCGTCACATAAAATGTAAGAGAGAATACTTCCGTGTGTGAGTGGGGCACATTAAAGAATCCATGGACATTCAAATTCAAAATTGAATGAAGAATAGGCGGACACAAAGCTGTCCAGGCAAAATTTCAAATTCCAAATTTCTACCCACAAAAATTCTCGCCAAAAGCGAAACAGGCATTCAAAGCCAATATAATCCTACTTGCTTAGGACCTGAAAGGGACATACGTATGAAGCAAGAGAGAGAGTGAGAGAAAGAGAGAGAAAGAGAGAGAGAGAAGAGAGAGTGAGAGACAGCCAATGAAAGATCACTGGGGTTGATATCTTTAGATAAAAAAAATCATCGATCGTGGTAGGTTGGCGCCTTATCGGTGATTTTTATCTCTTTTTTACATCTTATCAGTGAGTACATGAGTAAGTGATGGAAGGTTGTATCATTTCGAAGGCCCACTGTCTACTCAGTACATGCATTACCATTTTCTTACCCAAAATGGTTTGAGGAGACAACATGTATTTATTGGTTCATTTATTATGTCGTTAACCCGTGGTTTATTGTTTTGTTTTATTTGTTGTGTTGAGGCTTAACGACACATCGGCACGATCACGGCTATATTGTGCCAAACACGGTAAGATACGGTTAACGTCAAGAAGAAAAGAAGAAAGCTAAACAAGTCAGGACACTCTGCCCCCCCCCCCCACCCCGCCCCTCTCATCTCCCGTTTAGAAAGAGAAAACGAAGTTACTTGGTAGAAAACAATCACCGTCATAAGGGCGGCTTGTTCGCAATATTGTGTTGAAGTTCTATGTAAAGATCTACGTGTGTTTTAAGTTACGAGAATATTGACATGTTATTGCGAGTATCAATGACAGGTCCCCACAGCGGATAGTTTACGGAGCACCTGTTCTTTATTACAGCTTTTATGGAGACACTACATACCATCCCTAAAGTTTGAAAACATGGGAAATATCACTGGCTATCACCGCTTTTGTGATATTTATGTATCTCGTTTATGTGACTCCCGCAACGGGCGTCGAATTTGCATCATAAATGGTGAAAATTATATTGAAAGTCTTAAATATCAAATTAAATAAATGGGTTTCTGTATTTTTTTTTTTTTTTGTTTGTTTGTTTGCTTGTTTGTTTTGAAAATACGCATTTAATTTTTGTATCCAGATTTTACGAACACACTGCAAAATTCTATGCCCCTTGGAGGGGTGGGAATGGGCAGACTAAATTTGGATGCGTTATGTTTAGAAATGGAATGAAAATATATCGAAGAGCTATTCGATATAATTTCTCACAAACTATGACCTCACAAGAGATTATTTAAAACATAGCTTACTTAAAAATTAATTCTTACCTGATCACCGAAGACATACACAAATTAAATTAAAAAGAAGTCTTTAGAGTTTCTCTTTTTTTTCAGCTTTATTGCAATTAACTCACCTGAAAAGGAAACTCTAAACTCGAGTCCTCACTACAATGAATTTTTATGTTATGAAAAAATCGCACATGGACACAGAATGGCCTGACGAAGGTAATATCCACAATGAAAAAGCTGTTCAAGTAACTTGTCCAAAGTCATACAATTTCACTTTAGACTCAGCGAATTAAGTTGGGTACACTTACATAGGTAATAGTTAAACTCGACAGACAGTTAAGCTACGTGCAAATAATTTAACACAAGGTAATAGACAAAGTCGTATTGAAAACACTGTAGGAACATCACCAGGATCACGCCACACAAGTAGAGCGATAAGGCATTTAAAGTGCTGATGTCGGGGCAATACGTGGCCAACACAAACATCATCCCGCATGATAACACAACGGTGATAACAAAGTAGGGGCGGAACCGGCTGTGGGTTTTGATAGTAAAAGTATCTACAATGTACGCGGGCAGTCAGTCCAAAAAGTAGGATTATCTCAGCCAGAACAATGCTGCCCACTTTGGTCAAGGCAACTTTTAGGGGAGCAAAAATTTTGGAGTTTTTTCTTTTAGATTTTCTCTCGTCAGCGGCAAGCCCGTCAACTGCACATCCGATTTTGTTCAATAATAATAATATTGTTATTATCATAATGATTATTTTGTACAGAGCTCCGCAAAGTGCCTAACGTACATGCGGAGACTTCCGGAATGTATTCGGGTTGGCTGGGGGGGGGGGGGGGGGTTGACCTAACCTAATGTCACTACCAGCTATAGTACAGCTTTTACCACAAAACATTCATGCCCCTTGACCCTTGAAAGTCTGTTTATAACTGCCGCTTTCATTTTTTTCAGAAAAAAAAAGCAGTGTGTGGAGTTTTTTTTTTTTTTTCCATGAAAGGTAACTTGAACTTGAAGCCACTTGCTAAGTCGCTTTTCGTGAATCTGGCACGTGAGGCAACTTGGCTTTTAATTGTCGAATTGCAAGATTCTTAAAACAACCACAGTGGCATTCAAGAAAATTACGACTCCAAAGTCGTACTTAGCAAACCGCATGTTTACATACAGATTCTCTGAGCAGCTTTTACCATCTCTTATATTGTTTCATAAAGTATGATATTTGAAAGGGGGGGGGGAGGAAGGTGGGTGATGGACATCGGGAGTCATGACCCCCGTGTGGCCGAGGTTCTAGAAAATGCCAGGAAGCTAAAGGCCGAAACATCTAATGAAAGAACCCATTCTCCCTCTGAAGACCGTCACCTATCTCGCTCCATCCGAGGAGTTTTCCTACGACTATATGTCTTAATTTGCATCATACATGGCGGGAATCACGGTGGCAAAAGAAACAATTATCATCCCGAATGACAATATAGCATAGATATAAAGTAGGGCAGGACCAGCTGTGGGTTTTTTAATGTCTGTAACATCTTACTTGTGAACGTCACCTACCATGTTTGGCGCAACATAGATCGGGCTAGTGCGTTGTTAAATCAGAACCCATACTCAAAACTCAAGGCTCACACAGAGCTATCGTGGGCCAGTACTGTAAGTATTAGAGCAATCTTGCTAACGTCAACGTGAGCAATGATCTACACCACTTTTCCTCAATCGCTTCAGGAGACGTAGGTCGTGCGCATGCACTGTTACATATATTGATGGTAATGTAGCTTTACCCTAAAGACCAAGATCTAGAACTATATATCTAATAGACATTTCTGAGCCTATATAATTATGTCGATTACGTGATAATGAGATAGACAAGAAGGGTAACCGAATTTAAGTACGCTGCATATTTCAATTTTGAATACCACTGAAGGGTTACACGGTGAAATGCGAAGAACAAAGCTTAGCGGAGAGCCATTTCACGTTGACTTCGAAAGAGATGTCTGACATAAAAACAAAAAAAGGGGTCAATATTCAAACAACAGTTTATCATTAAAATACCTCTTTTTTTTATATCAGTGAGATCATCAACTTTGTAGAACAGAGGCGAGAAAAGTTGTTTTTAATCAGACTTACTACCTCTCTTTGTCAGACAAAAGGGCTGCTCTTCAAGCATGGTACAGAGAGAGTAAGGGAGAATCACTTTTTCGCTTTTTGCTTGAAATGTTACGTCATGAAAAATTCTGAAGAATTCATAGCGTAAAAAAAAAAAGCTAATAACAAAACAACGTTTCCTGATTAACGTAATTATTTTATTTTACTTTATTTATTAATTTATTTATTTTACTTTATTTATTTATTTGTGGTCCATCTTTCAAAGTACCAAGAGAAAAGTCTGACAAAGTGAAGTAATAGGGCTGGTCAAAAACAAGACCAATGCAGAGCATGTGGACTCTTCTGTGGCTAGAAGCCATGAAGCGCCCAATTTTCCCTAGTTTCCCCTTGAGATCCGCCACTGGATGAGAAAATTCATGCGGCACAAGTCAGGCGTTATGTATCGCAGATTGTTACCTCAGTGATAATTATAAACGAACAAATATAAAATAAGCTGTCTATAGCCTAGATGTTATTTCTGGAGCATGCATGAACAATTTTATAGAAATCCACTCATTCCAGCAGTAATTTACACCAACATTTCAGGATTAAAACTCGGTTCTCGCGATATCAGCCCTGGCAACTTCATTTCCGTTTCGAAATGCAGAGATAACTACTCTAAGGAAGTTAAAAGGCTTAAAAGTACCGAAGTGCTGTACAACCATTTCCTTGTCAAGCTGAGGATAGGTGCATATTAAATTTAAGCTTTAATCAACACCCAAAATTTCACAACGTACCTGAACGTAGCACTGTTTTAAGGTGATGATTTTGTAACTAACGCTCGATAACGATCTCATGAAAAACAAGGAACGCAGTTTTTAACACTAGACTAGTTAGTGCAGAATCATGAGAAGCTCTTTACATTTTGTATGCCGTGGACATACAAGACTTATTTGTCGACGTGAGGACGGCCTGCTGCGTTCGTTATCTATGTCTGGGTCATTTTTATTGTGTCGTGCATTGGTGTGCAAGCTGTGATAAATGTGGGAAGTTTCCTGACAGGAGATTTATGTGGGAAACCTGTGCTCACTAACTTTGACAAAACACCTTTTACGTGCAAATGCTGTCTAGAGTGAGAGAAAAAAAAAATACGAGTGTTCATATAGGCGTCAGCTTTTTTTTTATAATTATCGGTTTTTAACTTCGGAAAAAAAAAAGTGCTTTAGTAGCCTATATAGATTGTTTGGTTGTAAGGTTTTACTTGATCGAGGCTGCTACATACATGATCTGCCAGAACAATCACCCTCAAAAGGCGTATAGAAAACATAACACACATGGTATGATGTACATTTAGACATCTGACGAAGTAGCCTTTACGTCCGGATCCCTCTCCAACTGACAGTCATAATACGAAAGTGGCTACTCAGGAATGATACTGAATGAGACCACGGTGTTATTCGCTATAATTTCGAACTTTAAGGTGACACGCAATATAACTTCGAACGTTCGAACTCCTTTCCCAGAGATGCGTACTAAAGTTTCAGTGTTTTTCAGTTTAACTTTCGAATGTATTGTAACCTCCAACCCCCCCCCCCCTTTTTTTCTTTTTCTTGTTCG
>JBCAUA010839516.1:0-28194 GCA_038406235.1 Peronia verruculata
AGAAATCGTTATTGAAAAAAAACGATTTTTGTTGAATTTTTGTAAATGTTGACAAGAAACAGAGTAACACAGAGGATTGTGTACAGACAATGACCTAGAGTTGTGAGCAGCGAGTGATTTTTTGGCCAGTCTAGGTAGTCTTTACATGACATGCTACTACAGTTTTGCTATGTCAAATTGTTTTTGGCTGTGTACGACCCAAAGTCGAGTAACAATTCAATGGCTGAAGCAGCACAGATGGTTTCTAGACCTGTAGCACATTGTGATTCTCTCATAGCCATCGATGGTTTGGAGATGAGTCTGTAAGAAGTATTACTTTGGTCATCATAGTTGTAAGAAGTATTACTTTGGTCATCATAGAGTCGGTTTGTGCTGGTGGTCACCAAGTGATCCTGAGACAGAAGTACTGGTTCACATAAACGTTACAGCGGACTACTTCCACATGTCAGTACTGAGTGACGTTTTCAATAGTGACCTAAAGTGCTGAACAGTTGATGTCTCTGTAAAAATATTTCTTCATGGTCAAGAAATGAGAAGTTTAGGCCTAGTTTGCAACATGAGACAATCGCTTGTACCATCTGAATGTAATACTGAATTGTATGCTGTTGTACTGCTTGCATTATATCTTGGGCTGCACTGTACTGCATTGTGCCGTAAATTATAGAGAAAGTCATTCAAACTGATAGAAACATTAAAGAGAGAAGTTCGGTAAACTGACGTCACAACAAATCAAAGGTTACAAATTATGTTTTGTCGGGAAACAAGAAATGATCTATCTGCTGTATCGCAGCAATTCCAGCTATAGGTCTGGATAATCGCAAGATGATTTCCTCATTGTTGATTGTATTTCTGAGTGTGAACTTCCAGTGATATTCTCCCACCTGCAGATCTCTTTCCAGCTGTAACATACTGAATCATATAACGTTATGGTTTTACAAGCTTTTTACAAGCTTTGCAATCTCCTGTAGTGGTGCTTATCTCAGCTGTCTACAACCGTGGTAAAAAAAAAAAAATAACATAACACTATTGTGTTATGTGATCACTTCAAATCATATAACACCGACTGGGTGGGCTATTTCTAGAGTTATATTGCAAGTTGCAAATTTCATATTATTTCACCTATATAGATTATTTCTCTATTTGCAACTGCATGGATGTTGTGTTGTTAAGTGTTTATCGTAGTTTTTATATCCGATTTTTACATTATTATTATTAATTTTTTTTTCGTAGGTACCAGTGACATTTTTAGCAGGATAGGTATGTCTAGACATATACAATATTTTCAATAACGTGCCAATTATCAGTTTGTGCGTTTAAGCGTGTTGCTGTCATGAAGTATTCACGCTGATTTCATGGACTGTAACGAGATTTGCTGGTTTGAAGTGTTTCTTTCACTGTGATCTAGATTTACTGAAACCACGAGCGGTAACGAGGGAATTCCTGGCCGCACGCGTTGAGAAAAAAAAATCCCGTTCTGTAGCCGAGCGTCGGAGAAACGTCAGAGAGAAGCGAGGAGATGGTTTTATCAAGATGAACGTACCAGCTCCAGGCTATCCCGCGCCCAGATAAACACACATCAGCCTTTTTCTGTGACACGGTCTTGTTTACAACAGTCCTCTTTGCCTACAAGTTCCAAGTTCCTACAAGTTCCAAGTTTCTACAAGTTCCAACTCAAGTCACCACGGAGCACAGACAGACAATGATCGGAAAAGGAATAAAAATGTGCGTGACTGTGTGGATCTATTTATTTCTGGCTGATCTATCTGAACCCAGGATCTGTGCCACTGTGGATTTGGGAGCTCTGCTTACCGACTGTATTTGTAATCGCAGCACTTGAATCAGGCTTCAGGCTGAGTAATACTTTATTTACGGAAATTCTCTTCTCTCCAGGTTTTGGCTTTCTCTGTGCTTTTCGTTTCCATCTCTTCAAAGAGCGATTTTTTATCTTCTCGTTCGATCTCTTCGTTTTGGTTTGCCGTATTGGTGATCGGCTTCTCGGCCACCGGGCTAAAACATAACGGATTAAGGCCTGCCTATCGAGAAATCTTCAATGGACAATACAATGTGCGTGAAAAATGAAAAGTATTCACTTACCAAGAGGGCGGCCATATTGTTTCCTGCGTCATCTGAACTCAACAGGTATTACTTCCTGTCTAAATAGGTCAACCCCTCGTGCCGTCTCGTGCCGCCGCCTGGCCGTGGTGATAGCAAAGTTACATTTCTCATCTTGTCTATAAGGAGGGAGGGGCGGGAGTAGGGGGGGGGAGAGGAGAGGAGGGGCCGGCACTCACGTAAGTGTTTTCCCATGTTACCCAAGACAGAACTAAATACAATGTCGAATAACAGCGAAAACAAACAAACCAGAGGCTGGAGAGGACAAGATAAGACAAATTTCTTTCACAATCGACCAGACTTAACATACACATTATGTAACATACAGTCACACTCACACCTCATACATACAGATGTCAGTGTGACGAAGAACATCAGAAGAAAGCAGGCTCCAGAAAAGCTGCGGTGTCATGATAAACATAAAGCTGACGGCAGAAATTATTTTCTGTAACGCCATCGTTTAGAATGATGTAGAGTAAAGAAAACGCCCATCTCATTCTGAATTTTATACTCATGAGAAGACAAAAACATCACAGTCATGCAGGGAGGCAAACTTGTTCTTATCAACATGACATGAAACAGAGCATGAGCTCTGGTGTTGTCAACCATGCTATTTTTGTTGAGGGTAATTTTGTCGCCATTGAATAAAAATGGCATTTGTTTTAGAGAATGGATTCAAGGGTCACCTAATGTCCATCTATCGCTGACAGATCCACAGAGAAGAGGAAGGGAATTGAATGCATAGGCACTATGGTGTTTACCTGACCCCCGCATATCCATAGACACCAACATCGTCATATTTGACAAATATGCCAGTAAGGCTAGGATTAAGGTAAAGGTTGGGGTTATGGCTAGCGTTAAGGGTTAGGAGTTAGAATTAAAATTAAAGTTAAGAAATCCATAGACATTAGGATGCTTGTTCAGTCCTAATGATCGACAGACACTATGGTATCAATCTGCCTGTCCATGGCGTCTCTGCTTGGGCAACGTGATTATCACTTCCTGCAACTTTGTCCACATTGTAATTCAGACTTATGATAAATTCTGTTTTTGTATCACTGGCCGTGCTCATTCACACCTGAGATAGGTTTTGTTGTTGTTGTTGTTGTTGTTGTTCTTCTTCTTCTTCTTGTGTTGTTATTGTTGTTTTATGCAAGTGTAGTTTTAACTTGAAAGAATTGAAGTTGAAGAATTGGAAATGTGGGTCTAAAACAGTGTGAACACGGAATGTAAAATTTGCCAACGCGATAGTTTAGAAATTATATCAACACTAACTTACAAATGTAACAACAGAAATTTTAGATAATACAACAACACACGATTAGAAATTTTGACAACAAAAATTCAGAAACTGTAACGACCATTGGAAATTACATCACCAGAAAAGTACAAATTATAAGAACAGAAATCGAGAAATTATTACATAAGAAATTAAAATTAAAATAAGAGAAATTTAGAAATTATAACAATAAAAATTTAGAAATTATATCAACAGGAACGTAGAATTTTAACAACAGAAATTTTAAAATTTTAAAAATACAAACTTAAAAAATTATAACAACAGAAATTCAGAACTGGTGACAATAGAAAATCAAACGTTGTAACAACAGACGTTTAGAAATTATAACAATAGAAGTGTACAAATTATAACAAGAGAAATTTAGAAGATTGAAATTGAAAGGTAACAGCAGCAGAAATTTAGAAACTGTAACAAGAGAATTTTAAACTTATAATAAAACAAAACTAAAAGTTATAGCAACAGAAATTTTGAATTATAACAACAGAAATGTAAAAATTGTAGTAACAATAGATGTTTCAAAAGTATCTTAATATGAATTGTAATAATAATGTGATTAAAAAAACAGCAACAAAAAAAAAAAAAAAAAACCAACAACAACAACTAAAAAAACTACATCGGCGTGGATTTCACCAATCACCGGCTAGGGGATCGATAATTCAACATCGTCATAGCATGATTATAGTTTGGGCATGTTCACGTGTTTTCGAGTAGCCAATTCCGGTACCCTCCTGCATGTCCCACCCTCCCCTCCCCTCCCCTCCCCTATCCTCTCTTGCCCTTTATTCCATTAGAAGCAAAACTCCATCCTTAATAGCCTAAAATTACCCAGAGTGCCTCTGTTATTGATTTTTTTTTTTTTTTAGAAAATTGGAATTGTTCAACGGACTAGGGCATTAAATTTTTCTGTAACAATCAACTTAATTTGAAAATTACTTTTATTCTAGTTCACTTCTCATGAATGAGCTGTGTTAAGACAATAAATATTTGTCTTATATGGGCCGACTTACAGTCTTATACAAACGCTAGCAGGGATACTATGGGTAGGACAATTAGTCTTCCAAAGATCGAGTGACTGTAGTAAACTCTGATGTGAATTAAGCGGTCACTACACTCTGACTCAATCTCTGAATGGGCGGTCATTCAGACCAGCTGGACATGAAAGATAGACCATATTCGCGACCCTGCACAGGACGGCCACCCGGAATAGTTGGGTTCTATAGAAACCTCGGCAGCCCTCGGCGTGTTCTCGAGACGGCACAAAGGGATTGGGAGATTAACACAGGGATTGTCAGCACAGATACAAAACGTGTTTGCTTTACAGGAGGCCGAGATCAGCCGCCTTGACTTTTCTAGACAGGAATTTTATTTATTTCCCCCCACACATCAATCACAGGGCGGAGAAAACGGCCCCGCCCCTACTCCACAGAAGCGACTTAAGATACGACAAAACTAATGTCTTTTTCAAATGTGGGAAAACACTTCAATGTATGCTGCCCGTTTTTTTTTTTTATTCCTTTTTTTCTTTTCAACGAAGATGTTTACGATGGCATAGAAGATACTGTTTGAGTTTTAGCGTTCATACTAGATCTGTTCCTGAGGTGATTGTAGTATCTTATTTTTTTTTTTTTTAATTTGTTTGTATTCTTTCTTTCTTTCTAACTTTTGTTTTCTACTTCTCTTCCTTTCTGTTTTCTTTCTATTTCTTTCTTTCCTTTTCTCCCATTTCTTCTTGTTTCTTTCCTTCTTGCTTTCTTTCTTGTTTGTACCTTTCTGTCGTTCTCTCATTTTCTTGTTTTCACTTCTCTTTTTTTTTTCTCTCTCTAATTCTCATAGCCACCCCACTTTTTCTTTCTTTCCTTCTCTCTTGTCTTTCTTTCTTTTATACTTTTCTTGGTTTTCCTTCTTTCTCTTTTTTTTCTGATTTTCTTTTTTTTTTATAGCATTTGCTAGAAATTTCCATGACTGTGTTCTTGTCACGATCAACTGGTACTGTAGTCAAAGAGAGAGAGAGAGAGAGAGAGAGAGAGAGAGAGAGAGAGAGAGAGAGAGAAAAAGAGAGAACGGCTTTTAGCATTTTCTGAACAATCTCGATAGACCCAAATGTAGACAAACTCGATTGAATCAAATGAATACCTCATCACTCCAAGCACAAGTGAGGGCTATAATGAATGTCCGAGGCAGCAGCTCGTGTTAGACACAGGCCAATGTCCAAATAGTATTATTTAACATTAATGTTAGTATACACGTTTGACAAAAAGGTACCGTTTCTCACCTGAGACTGGCAGGTATATAATCGATATTTTTTTCCCCTTTTTTCTTGCTTTCATACCTTAAGTCAATCAGATAAATCTACTTCAGAAAGATATTTACACACAAGTCTGTGCCGCTTTATGCGTTCAATTTTAAATTGTGCATCCACTTTAATACATATACAGTCATCTCTTATTTACCCATCGTTCAATTATTCGTCGGCGTCACCAATCCTTTCGGCGCGTGATGCATTAGTCGTCTTTCCGACGGACAAGTCTGTTTGTATTCGGCGCGGCTGGCGCAGCTGGCAGGTAGTCGGTGAGTACAGCGTACATAACTAGAGCACTGGACACTTATGTACAGAACAATGCACACTACTGTACTGCACGGTGGAACTGTAATATTGTTAGTTTTAGTATTTTCAATTACTGTATTATTGTTGTTGTTGTTAGTATTATTATTATTATTATTACATGAGTATTATTATATACTAACTGGGTACCCCACGGCCTTCCTGTGAGTTTTTTAAAAAAAATATATAGTCCTGCGACTTAAATGTTTTGGCCTGCATGCGCACCTCGATGGTGATATTTTGGTTCATTAAACTGAATATTACTCAAAGAAAACGTGTTTTGAACACGTCATGTGTCCCGCACTGAAATGATGGCGGACAAAATGAATGATAGTTCGGCATTAAAAAAATAAACTAAAACAACTGTGTAAATTCAATCAAAATAAAGAGTAGCCTATAACACAGTTGAGTATCAGTTGCCCATGTGTGTAATTTTTTAAAATTTTAAATGCCTGCCAATTCCGACTTTATTGGACTATTAGATAAGTGCCACGCCCCCCGATCGCTCTTATTATATAGATAATTTAAGTACATGTGAATCATTTTCTAATGGCATAGAAAATATTAATTTATTGTGGCCAATGAAATGTTGAATGCTTTAATGAATGAAACTGTGGGAAATAATTTGGCTTCTCTAATGTGAGGGCAGGAAAGAGAACCAGAATATTATCATATTTAGAATAGATTTTCAGAGAATGTATTTTCTACAAGAACAGTACGCTCAGAGTGTGTCTTAATCAATTTGAGATCATTGTGCCCTATTGCTGGCCCGTAGTAGAATTTGTCAATGTCAGTCACTTCAACTTTGAAAAGTCTGAACCTTGTTTAGGCAACCTTAATGAAACCAAGAAAAAGAATCTTTTTCTAAGCAAAGTCACAGACAATATTTATATAAAATGGCTTTGAATCACAATATTTACTCAGGATTATTATATGATGGAAATCATACTGAGTGGAAGACCTGAATGTCATGGATTTTCCCTAAAATGTATTGTTATTGTTTCCCATCTTCAGTTGTAAGTTTCTCACATAATTATGTTGTCTGTGATGTCGGGGTTTGAATTGATGGGCTTTGATAAGGTTTGTCTGAAGCTGAAATGGGCCAAATAACATTGGTTATTTTGAGCTGTTGCTATTCACTATTATGCTTGTAATATTTGGAACACTGTACACTGCTTGTTTTACAGGTGGTTCTGTCATGTTGATGATGATGTCTACCTCAATGTACCTCGGCTAGTGGAAAAATTGAAGGGCTATAATCACAAAGAGGACTGGTACCTTGGAAAACCTAGCCTGAAGTTTCCATTGGAAGTGATGGATAGAGAAAATGCTGGGGTATACATGATCTTCATTGTTACAGTAGTTATATCGCTGGTTGTTAACTGAGCTGTTCAGAAATAAAAATTAAAAGTTGTTACAGCAACATTTCTCAAGTATAGGATCATAGCAGGTTTGAATTGAGTTAAAGTAGATAGAATGTGATTATTATATTTTGTTTCTTTCTTTTTTCTTTTTTTTTTTTTTCTCTGTGAGTCTCATTTCCATTTGCATCTTTTGATTCCTGTCTACTCTTACATCAGCTCACATCTGAAGCATACCTCTTTCATACTGCTTTAGAAATGCAGACTTTTGTTTTTGCAGTATGATATTTGAGACACGACACAATGAAATCAGGTGCTCATCACATTTTGAGCATATGGAGTTATTGGTATCACTGTGAAGATTATTCCTTTCCCTTTCAGTGTATGAAAAAAGTTTTGGTCTACTTTAAGTAGAAGTTGAGATATTGGCAAATAAAGATGATTGGGGTGACCGGTTTCTGCAGCTGAATTTAGTGAGGAAATGGTCGATCACTTTTGTAACTTTACCTCTGTTAGGCCATGCCACAAAATTACAATTTTTGGGCCTCTCGCTCTATTTCAGTCAGTTGAACTTCTGAAATGCATTTTTAAATTGAGATAGAAGAGTTCGGTGAGGAAAAAAAAATATGTTAAAAATTCATTCACTGTTGAAAAACACGTGATTTCTCCGGTCGGCTCAGTTTGACGAGCGCCTGATTTCATCGTATCGCATCTCATTTGTAGAAGTAATCCCTGTGGTTAAAACTTCAAGCACTGTTGTATTTCTTGTTGATAATCAGTAAATAAAAGTACATCTGCAGCCTTAACATTGACATGTGTAATGATTTTACACATCTTTGCTCATTATATATGTTTTTCATATTTTCTTGCTTTAAATTTTGTATCTTACAGATGAAGCTGACTTTCTGGTTTGCCACAGGTGGTGCAGGCTTTTGCATCAGTCGTTCATTGGCTTTAAAAATGGCTCCTTATGCAGGGTATGTATAGAGCAAAACAATGCAAAAATGAGCTTTTTTGAGTAAGCACTGTAAAATGAGATCTTAAATTGTGACATAGCATTAGTTTCCATTGATCTTTTTTGGTATGGCATTTGAAAGAAAGTATGAATTTCAAAGTCAGAGTTCTCGTATGAAATACATTTTTTTTAAAAAGCACATTAACTGCATCCGACAGTTGTTGTCTCCAAAATAGCAAGAGGGAGGAGATGCAGCATTTTTCTGTAAACAACAGGTTAGTTTAGATATAGAATCTGTGTTATAAATCCAGCTGAGAAAGATCATATGTCAAAGAGAGCTTCATTGAGAAATTGAATTTTACTATCTATATAGGCAAGGAATTAACTTAGGACATGACTGTCATGGCACAGAGAAGTCATGGTTAAACAATTATCTCTCAGTGCCGAATACACTCATTTCCCTTTCAATCAACACAAGTAATGTTACAGCACACTTTAAGAACCTGATATTTGGGGGCTCATCTTCCCTGACTGTTCAATGCATTTGAACCCAAAAAAAAGTAAGAACAGACTCTTCAAGAATTTTTTTTTATTCATCCCCATATTTTAAGACATTCTATGATTTTCAACCTCATTCTGAATCCCCAGTTGTTATATATATATAATATACACTGCATTTTCTCATCAGGGGTGGCCGCTTCATGACTACAGCAGAGAATATACGACTACCAGATGACTGCACATTAGGATATATTATAGGTAACAGTGATTGAAGTTGCATAATTATTTCCATTTTCGAGTTCAAGATGTGTTGGATTCCAAAAGATGAGATTGACAGTGGCTATAACCAGAAGTCCAAGTTGACAATGATTAAATCAGTGTCAGCAGAAGAATATAAACTTCACGTCAGTTGTAGTGCAATTCTCCCATTATTTGAAAAGTAAGATTGTTTTCATAAAGGAAATAAAACGAGGAACAAATGTGGCAGTACAGTCACACCGGAGAGTAACAACGGAGAACTGGATAGGTGGGGCTTGTGCCTGTCCTTCGCTTTTCCCCCTTCGCCGCGGGCCGGCATGGTTCACAAACGAGGCCAGATAACCTCTCTTGGAGGAGGTTGATGGGAAATTAAAATTGTGTTCCTCCTCTACCAACTTGATCTTGTTGGTCATTATTTGTAATGGGAGATCGTTTTGCAGATTATCTGCCCCTCCCAAAAGAGAGACTCCAGTATAAGGAAATCATTTTGACCTGACCTACTACCTCCCTTTGCCAGTCAACAGCGGTGTTGAGCAAGCAGTGTAAAGGGGGAAAAATCTCTTTGCTTCTTGTCATTCGAAGGAGTGGTCGCCAAAAAATTTGATAAAATTATTACACCATAATTTTTCTGAATTTTTTCATGGCGCATGTTTCAAGCCAAGGGTGCAAAAGTGATTTTTTTTCCCTCTTTAAACTGCTTGTCCAGTCCCTCTTTTGTCTGATAAAGTGAAGTAACAGGATTGAGCACAACGATCTCCCATTCCCAACAGTAAACATGATCATTTAAAACAAGATTAGTTTTGTGTATCGGTTTATTGTCCTGGGGCTGTATTTATAATCCTGTCATAACTGGCCCGAGTTACGAGTACTCCTAACGCTAGTTCTCATGTAGTTACGACAGGTCCTTTCCGTGGTACTTATAATCACCTACTTAGACCACTACTAGCTACACTTGTCAGAAGGGGTGTTTGGGCACAAAAAATGCAAATGCGCATTTAAGATTGTGCAATAGATGCTGCTGCGCATGCTGCGAGCCAGATGCAATGGACCAGATCGGTCAAGGCGTCTGTGCAGTGGGAGCCCGTGGGACTTGAGAAGAAGCGCGCATACAATAAAATACCCCCCCCCTCCCCCCCCCCACACACACACACACAAGGTGGGTAGTGAATTTAGGATAAAAACTCTTGGTTTTGAGTGATAGCCTTAATAAATTTAAAGCCCCTTGAAAGTAGATGCCTTCCAATTTGTAAAACATTTAGTAGTATCAAATATTTAATTACGAGGGAAAAGTAATTTTAAATATATGGTAACAGCAGATGAAACAAAAAAGGGACTTAATGAGGACCTACTGAAATTCATCACACCTTAGGTTTGATGCTAATCAGTGAATGATTCGAAAAAAGGAAGACGAGCACGCAAAGAGAATGAAAAGAAAACACAGCTGGTTTAAACCAAAGGGGTTAAAGAAAGCCAGTGTATTTAGGTTGTAAATGTATGAGTAGAAAACAAATGAGATGCTACTGTTAAAACATATACATAGGAGGAAAATGAAACAGACAGTGATACACTGACAAACGAGATCCTATTTTCATGTGGTAGATTTAATTTTTTAAATGTGTCCATACATTTTACGTCATGAAATAATCTTTGACATTAATATATATATAAGTGCAAGGAGACGGCGAGAGGTTTAGGTCGTCAGAAAAGCGCATATTGTCTTTTATTAAAATTTTAGTTTGGTTGATGATTTAATTTGATATCATTTCTATTGTTTAATGAAATCTCTACCGTCAAAAACCGTTGGGTTGTGTAAAATTCGTTGATGTCTATTAAAACTAGAATCTAATAATATTCCT
This sequence comes from Peronia verruculata, assembly GCA_038406235.1. Taxonomy (NCBI): domain Eukaryota; kingdom Metazoa; phylum Mollusca; class Gastropoda; order Systellommatophora; family Onchidiidae; genus Peronia; species Peronia verruculata. Next base: position 10,946 of record JBCAUA010839516.1, read on the forward strand.
AGGTTTGCAACGTCTCGCTTGAAAGGCTGCTGGCCACCTTTCCTCATGCCACTGGCTCGCTTACGACCCCCTTCCGACACCCCTCGAGCAGTCATAAGTTAGAGCCGAGGTTGGAGCAAAGCTTGAGCCTAGTAGGGTGTTATAAATACGGCGTAAGCATACCGCAGCGAGTTACGGTTGTCCTAAGCTTACGACTCAATTATAAATACGGCCCCAGGGGAGGAAATTTTTACCTCTTTGGATGTAACAAAATACCTATAGAACGAAATAATTTCCATTCCCTGCAAATTTTGTTGTAGGCATGTTGGAGCGCATATCAATCTGCAAAATGCATTTCAGAGTTACATTTGTTGAAAAAGATTACGTAAAAGCCCCAAAATTGTAATTTAGTGACATGGCCTGATAGGGATTAACTAAGGATTAGCAAAAGTGATCTGTCTTTTTCTCACTAAATTCAGCTGCAGGTCATCTTTAATTGCCATTATCTTGACTTCTAAGGTCAAACAAAACAATATTCACATACAGAAAAGGAAATGAATAATCTTCACAGCAATGCCAATAACTCCATCTTGCTCAAAATTTGATGACAGCCTGATTTTATCATGCTGCATCTCATAGACAGAACAGCTCTAGGAGCAGGAGTCTGTGATAGAATCGCGGTTTTAATGTCTTCTCTACATTATCTATTCACAGAGAACTGAGTGACCTTGCCAGTGGTGAAAACAACAGAACTGAAAATTTTTGCCAAGTGAACAGGTAAAGTCATCACCAAGCATGGTGTGTTTCTAGACTTAACATTATACAACATTCTTTTTGTTGTGCAGCTGTCTTATTGTTCCAGCCATGCTGATTTTTTTTACATGTATATGATAGTCTTTCACAAGTTATGTCTGTATTGAAAGGTACTGATTAAGTCCTGCTTTTACTCTTGAAGTCACACACAGTGAACTGCAGTAGTGCCAAGTGGGGTTTTTTTTTTAAAGAAAGAACCGTCGAGATAACCTCCACTAGGAGGTTGAAAGACGTATATAACATAACGTAATGCCAAGTGATGTTGCTCTTGTCATTGTTTTATGTTCTTGTAACCTCTGTGTTACCAACTACTTTTTAGTTTACTATATAGCTTGAGTACAACCTTATTTTTATTAGAGAATAATATTGACCAGAGAAACAAAACAACACCCCCCCCCCCCCAAACCTGCATCAAGAAAATATTTGATATTATAGAAGAATTGTGTAATGGCCCCAACTAGTTGGGCCATTGCTCTTTGTTGTTATCCTCCACTATTATTCTTTCTTGTTTACCTTCTTGTGACAGTGAATTATCAATCCTATCTATGACAGTGAATTATCAGTTTTAACTTACTTGACACATTTTAGGATTTCCTGTGTGAGAGGAGAGTTTCCAGCTCCGCTGTTGGAACAGTGGGACATATTCAGCAAAAACAAAGTCTCTGAGAATGACAGACCAGGTAAATATAGCAAGATGCAGAACATAAGAGGAGAAAAACAAAAAGACTTGAATTACTGATCCTTTTAACAACGAAAAGAAGAACAAACAGCTTTGACCATAGAAAATTCAGTCACAGATGAAGAATATCAGACCATCTTAGGTGAATCTAAGTAAACAATTTTTTTATAATATAGTGGATCAGGTCAACCCCATTCATTTAGCACAGAGTGTGCAGCCCAAAAGTAGGCTAACATTTTGTAGATAGGCACTTCACGTGTTTTAAAACATTTTATTACAGCTAAAATTCTTGCTTACTACCCAGTAAGTTTAACACCTTATTTGCATTTAATAAAGTTTAATCTTGTAAATGTTCAGAATGATTTTGAATTTGTTGAGAATGGCTTGCCTAATTTTGACATAGAGCCTGACTGAGATAGCTAAACAATTGTTAATCTACTTATGATGGCTCTTCCTGTATGAGTATGTGAAGGGCATGGTGCTGTGGATGACAAGAAGTCATGGTAACTGGATCACATGATCATTTCACCAATAGCAAGTTAATTTTATAATTATATATTGAATGGTTGATGGCATTTTCTCTACTTTTGGTTTCATGGAGGTTGTGATTTACATAACAATGTTGCTGACTTTAAAAAAAAAATATAAAATGTATCTTACAGATATTTTCTCCAGTGATCAACTTTTTATTGTCTTTGAATTTGTGGATGGCGGCCGCGCTCTAGAAAATTTCAAAGTGAGTGTGTGTAATTATCAATTATAACTGTACCATACAGTTGCATCTTGTAAGATTTTTAACTGATAAATGGATGCATCATATTTTGAGAAATTCTTACTGGTAAGTGCTCTTACAATGTGGCAGATTTCCAGGTGGTTGAATTTGATGTCTTCTCCCCAATGTTAGCCAGTGGTAGATGGACAGCTGCATAGAGAGCCAATAGTTTGGGGATCTCTGTATCATGTGTACACTTTTACTGTACTCCTCTCATTATCACAGCTGTATTTATAGCTTTTGAAAAAAATAGTGCAGAAACTTATGAATTATATATATTTCTGGATATTTTTTGTTAATATATGTTTATGGGGAAATGTTAGTTCAGTGAGGAGAGCCAATATTTGCTGTAATTCCTGTGTCAAAAGTGTTTTTGTTGCATTTTTCACTGTCATGATAAATGTATACAGTGAAATAGAGTGCACCCTTATTATGTTATTGCTTTCCACCATACTTTTACAAAATATCACTGCTTGAAAGGCGTAGTAAGATCATGAATACAATCTTGTTATGAAAGTCAAGTTTAAGGCAATGTTATCTTGTCGATATGTTGTTATGTTATTGGTTATATAGACAAACATAGCTTTGAAAGGAAAATCATTTGAAGGTAATAAAATAACAGGTAAAGTGACACTTAAATTTATAACCAAATGTTTTTGTATCTTCTTTTAGTTCTCAAATCACCGAGAGGCATTCAGTATTCTGAGACAGGTGGTGTTTGCTTTGGCTGTGGCTGAGAAAGAACTGGAGTTTGAGCATAGAGACTTACACATTGGAAATGTATTGGTGAGGTCTTCCAAACAGGCAACTGTCTCATTCACACTGGAGAATGAAGAATTTGAGTTTCCATCTGAGGGTGTCATTGCCACTATTATTGACTTCACCATCTCTCGACTAAAGAAGGGTGAGTGGATATCTATGCTTATCTGCCTATATAGCACACCTGCCACTTAATCCAATGTAATAAGAATATTCAGATTTTTTCCCCACAAATTCCCAACCTTCCATTTTTTCCGATTGCCTACACGATATCTCATGTTTTTATTTCGCTGACATTGACCCAGCTGTGCACTGTCTTGATTTCGTGTTTGCGGAAGTGCCAGATGACAAATTTTAACTTAAATCTGCTTTGCAAACTCTAGGTTTTATGCTCAGTCTTTTCAATCTGCACTGTCTTGGCAACTCTCAGGACTCATTGTTTTGTTGTAAAACCTGCATCATATCAAAAAGAGCTCAAGTTATATCTAGTTACTACTACTTCAGAAATTGGCAAGCTTCCAGTTCTTGTGCCAAGCCATAACTCACATGCTTTGTAGTATTATTGCCAATCATTCCCTTGTTTTTATTATATTTCATCTGCTTTTGTTTATTAGCTTGAGTTGATTGGTGTTATTAAGCTGTAGTTGACTTAGACCCATTATGTTTGGATTATAATTTCTTCCAACAGTCTTTTTTTAACACTGAAGACTGGCATTTTCAGAGGAAGTTAAAAAATAAATAAATGCATTTTTTGTGTTCCCACATCAGCCATTTTAAGACACATGACACTAAACCAATACAGTCGGGTGACAGCCTGATACAGAAAACAGAATTGGATTATGTCACATAGTTATTTTTTAATGATTATTATAAAAATGAGTCAGATTTCAGGTTTACCGAGAATTTGGGGAAAATGTAGATCTAGCTGAGTCGTCCAAAAGTCAGACAGAGATGGTTTCTACATCCCTGCCTGCTCTGCAGAAAGAAAGTCTCTCTAGATGTAGAAGCACTACTAGATATAGACAAGGAAGATGTTGATGCTTTGACTTTACCCTTCTTAGTGCTACGCCCAGGATTACGAGATCTTGATCAAATTTAGACTTAGGAATTGTTAGACCACATGTATCATAGAATTCTCACTTGCTAGATCTACAGGTTCATAATTTTGGTCTCCTGTGTCTGACAGGTCAGCTTCAGAACTGACAGAGTCATTGAATAGTTTGAAAACTTTCCACTTTCATTGATTTCCCTGCTCGCCATTGTGTTTATTAGATCTGCTAAACTACTGTTTTCCTTCCCTGCTTTCACTTTGAAGTGACTTTTCTTGTTGTTCACAAAAAAAAAAAAAAAAAGTTACCGACTTCCACCAAACTGGGTATGAAACTAATAAATGGTGATTGTACAATAAGAAACATCTCCTGGGGCATTTGCGGGAAATGGGCCAGTGTGAAAAATATAAAGTCCATCCAATGTAGGGTGCGGGAAATGTCTCAATGACCACCAGACATCCTGCATATGTCATGGGAAATGTCATCACTGAGTTAAATATTTTATCATTATTATTATTCAGGAAGTGGTGAATTCTAGTTTAAAAATTATAAGGTATCTATATGTATACCTGCAGATTTAGAAAGCAACCAATTGTTAGCTCCAACAAGGTTATTCATTTATCAGACTTTACATGCAGATCTAAACTGAACATAATTTGCTGTAAGATTAACACACATTGTTTTGCATGACTCAAGGTTTTTCTTGGCCATATCCAGATTGTTAAGAGTTTAGATGCTCATTTTTGGGTTGCCAGACTTGCTGATTTGAGCACTGTCTTCTTTATGTTGGAATACCCATTGATTCTTTTATTTTAGATGAACTTTTGTTCCAGCAGCCCCTGCTGTCTGCATTTAAATCTCAGATGGATAAGAATAAATTTAAAAAAAAAAAAAAAGAGTAAACAATTCAGACAGATTTTGAGTTCAGCAAGACAAACTATTTCATAGTTTCAGAACTTCTGTAGATTTACGCCATCTTCATTTTTTGTTTTGACACAGTTTAGGGCATGATATTCTCTCTGAATAATTTTTATGGAAGTCGGCAAAATTTCATTATCACTGCAAGTGGTGTTGACAGTCAGTCTCTAATATAATTTCTGTTAACTCCCCTTACTCAAATCAGATGGTCTTGATTAATTTCCCTTTTTATCTCCCCTTACTCAAAAGAGACCATGATATCTCTGCCCTCAAGTCTTCTTGAATGGGGATCACTTTTTGTTTTTACTGTTCAACATTCTTAGACTTTAGAATTTATGTAGTTGGCCTGGATTGTCCAGAGATGACTTGTCAGTGAACCTGAACATCCCTGTTCAGTAATATGGATCTTATTGTTATTATTATTTTTTAATATTTGTTTGTTGCCAGATGGATGTGCTGTCTTCTGTGATGTGTCCACTGATGAAGGCTTATTTGAAGGCACTGGTGACTTCCAGTTTGATGTCTACAGGGACATGCGAAAAGAAAATGAGTATGTCTGTTTCATATGATACAATGTTTACATCAGAAGAAAAATGAAAAAAACTTAGGTGTTTATTACCCATTTCTGTATATGGGTGGAACAATTAATCTCAGACCATAAAAAATATAGATTTTTGTTTCACTAATAACAAATCTGCAGCATTAGAGCATTCTGTTGTATAGAACGTTAGCATGAAGTAGCATTCTTTTGTTGGTGAAGAGTATCTGTTAGGGGAAGATTCTAAAAAGAGAACAAATGAAAATACCACATTCAAATCCATATATCATGGCATTTAATATATTGACCATAGCTCAGGTATATCTACAAAATTTTCAGCCCCAGTTTTGTAACTTTTTCCATACCAAATAATGGACAGTACTTGAAGTAAAATATTGAAAGGGATCAACTGCAGTAACTCTTAATTCTTTCAGAGAAAGTTTTAATTTTGATACCCTACTGTTTAGCCACAGGAAAGAGAAAATCTTTTACCAGTCGGATGTCACTGCGGAGATACATGTAGTGACATAATGTTTTGGGATAAAAATGGTTGGCTGACTTTAGTACAATCCTATTATGTCAAGAGCTAAGAGTTTGCTAGTCATGCAGTATGTTACCGGGTAATGCTAAAGAAATATTTTCTTCACTGTCTGCACTGACCAGATGTAGAGATAAAGCTTGGATGTTTTTGTGTCAAGTTCTGACTGCTTGATGGATTAGCTCGGAAGATAAATGTATTTAATGGGATAAGCAGTTTACTAACATGGACTGTGTACTGATCCCTGGGACCATCATTTTCTCTTTGTTCTTTACTTATGCTGATCTTTCCTCTCTTGCTCTTAGCACTCTCCTTTTCCTCACTGGCTGTAAATGCAATACTTGAGTTCAGGAGACTAATGGAAAATGAACTTTGAAAAATAGGGAGTATGAAAATATCATTTAACCATTAGGACTTTTTCCATAGTTTAAGTGGTGCCCTAGGGACATCAGCCATAGGTTATTTTTACCTTGTTGAAAATGAAATGATTTGTTAGACTAACAGTGGTGACATATGGCAGTCTTGAGCATTAACCTTCTATTGCCCAGAGTGACATCTATCCTGAAAGCTAAGTTAAAATGGTTTCATTGCACAGACTTCTAAGCATAAGCAATAGAATAATACAAGTAATTCCATATTAAGATTCAGGTATCAGTTGTGTGAACCTCTGTTTTAAAGCTGTTCTGGGTCATACAGGGTTAATGTTAAAAATAAAATGGTTCTGTTGGGAGATAATTTTCATCGTTCAATTTTCTTCCACTTCACAGAAATGACTGGCAGAAATTTTGCCCACACTCAAATGTCCTGTGGATCAACTATTTGTGCAAAAAACTGATGTCTTTTACTAATTACAAGGAAAATGGCAGGGGTTACAGAGATATTCAACGTCATATGAGAAGTTTGATAGACAGTATGTTAGACAAAGAGAGCTGTATGCATCTGGCCAGAGATTTGTCCTGCTGGGCGGTATAGTTAGTAAGTGTCTGAAACATGTGTGTTATGTATTTTTGTTGTGTAAAAATGTTTCCACAGATGTGACAAATAAATTTTACTTGAAACTTTGATCTACAATTTTTTGACTGTGTCTCTGTAATTTGTTTATATGAGTAAATGCCACTTTATGATTGTTCGGGTAAGAAAGGAGAAGGTGTGGTCCAGTATGCTAAATTATGTGTGTTCTTTGACTTTACTATTAGCTCTTTACATCTCTTTTTGAACAATGATAATGTAAGTCACATCCAGTACAGGTAACTAGGTTGCCTTCTGACATAGATGATGATGTTTTCATTCCAAAGAAGAAATATTTCAGGAGATGGTTCTGCAGCATGAGAATTGCATCAGCAAAGTAATTATCAGTTTTAATACTTTTTCTCATCCACTGTGCTCAGGGATCAAAAACAAATTACTGTCCAGAATGTGAAAGGCAACTTTTGAAACTATTACACATGTCATATATGCGTGATTGTCAATTCCCTGTCTCATGGGCATTTTGTTCATATTTTTGAATAGATGGAAATTCCATGAACGAATACAAAAAAAAAACAGGGATGTTTGAACACACTGAAGAGGAAAATGCAGGAAGTGTGAGTGGTACTGAGGTCTAGGGATGAAAATTGACACAGTGAAACAGACCTCAAAGTGTCAGATGAAATTATAGGAATACCGCAGTTTCTTCATGCTGAAGAAATATCAGTGCAGACCAGTGGCAATCAATGTAATGTTTATTACCTTGTTGGATTTTGTATTATCAGTCATTTGGAAAGTCATTCATTGCCCAAGTTATGGCAAATGTCTCGTTGTGCACATTAACTCTTTGACAATTAGAATTTTCCCGTGGGGGCCCAGGATCTATAAGTAGGGTCTCTGCTCCCACCTGCAGATAGTGAAAGCCCACTGTTGATGAGATATCTCCCATGGAATGCCATTCTTAACAGTTCAGGGCTGACATCTCTTTCCTCTTCTTGCTCCTGTCCTTTGTCCCGCGCTTTTTCTTATTTGATCAGCCTTTTTGACATGTAAACATATCTTACCATTTTTGGCACTATATAGCTTTGATCGCCCTGATGTGCCATTAAACCTCAACACAAACAAAAGCTTTTAGAGTCAAAATGGGAAAGTAGTAGCTGAGCAACAGGCCAAGTACATCAGCCTAGTATCCAAATACAGCATGCCATCAGGCTGCTGAAATGGACAATTGGGACAGAACACGTCTAAGACTCAAAAATCTCAGAAAGTAACTTCTCAGTCTGTCTGGCAAGAGCATTTTTGAAGCAAAAGAGAACATTTAGAAATTTCGAGCAAACCAGGGCTTTTCTCATGTAGCTGGCTGGATGAAGCTTTTCAAGCAGAATTATGTTATGGTATGTTCTTGACTTCTTCCCATTGATTAAAATTCTCTTGTCCGATGTTATAGATTCACTTAAAATAATTGATCCTGTTGCAGTGCTCAATTTGGATGGTTTTATGAATTTTATCTTATTGGAGCAGCACATGTGTAATATTGAATGAACGTTGTTGATTTACCTGGAGTGCTTGGCTGACTCAATGGCATTTGCCTAATTAGAATGCTTGGTGAACTTAGAGTGCTTGATTAATTAAAATTTGATGATCTTGGTCAGCTTGGAATGCTTGGTCCACTTGGTGATCTTGGTCATCTTGAAATGCTTGATTCACTTGGTGATCTTGATCAGCTTGGAATTCTTGGTCCACTTGGCGATCTTGGTCAACTTGGAACGCTTGGTCCACTTGGCAGTTTTAGTCATCTTGAAATGCTTGGTTCACTTGGTGATCTTGGTCAACTTGGAATTCTTGGTCCACTTGGCGATCTTGGTCAACTTGGTATGCTTAGTCCACTTGGCGGTCTTGGTCATCTTGAAATGCTTGGTTCACTTGGTGATCTTGGTCAGCTTGGAATTCTTGGTCCACTTGGCGATCTTGGTCAACTTGGAACACTTGGTCCACTTGGCAATCTTGGTCATCTTGAAATGCTTGGTTCACTTGGTGATCTTGGTCATCTTGAAATGCTTGGTCTACTTGGTGATCTTGGTGAACCTGGAATGCTTGGTCCACTTGGTGATCTTGGTAATCTTGAAATGCTTGGTCCACTTGGTGATCTTGGTCATCTTGAAATGCTTGGTCCCCTTGATGATGTTAGTCAATTTGGAGTCTTGGTCAACTTGGAATGCGTGGTCTGCTTGGTGACCTTAGTCAGCTTGGAGAGATTAGGGTCAACTTTTGCTTGGTTCATTTGATGATCCTTGTCATCTTGGAGTACTTGGTCAACTTTAAGTGCTTGGCCGTCTTGAAGTGTTTAGTCAGTATCAGTACGCATTAAGGTGCATCATTGGAAGGGTGCTAATGCAGAGGCTGTTCTCAGTCCATTCAGTAGCTTTATATTCTTGATGTGTGAAGAGTGGTTGATCTGCAGGTGGTGCTCTGACTGCCTCCTCGATCAAATTGGATGTTGAATAGAAGGGGCATTTTCTCTTAAATTCTTCATATGTTTTGAATAGATCCAGTGCCCAAGAGAGATGAGTATTTAATGTCGGAATGGATTTCATATCCACTGAAGGATGGTTACTTGTAGAACAGACATCCAAATTTGGTAGATATGAAATACTGTTTTGTTCTTTCTGTTCATATTTCATATGAAAATTTCTTGTCATTACTGAAAAAGAAAAATGATGTGTGATGTCTCTCAAACGTGCCACTGTTAAATGGATTGTGCTGCATTTTACATCTCATGTATATGAGAAGTTTATCTGGCACTGTACCTTTTATAACTCATCCATACTAGTCTACATTATGATAAATAAATGAAATTGATGTAGCCCTGTGACAAGCTGCTTTGAGCAGTGTCAAGTTTTATTTTTCCCACTTATGGAAATATCAGTAACAAATACCATGTTTTATTACGTTGACTCAATTTTTGAAATCTCTTTGGGTGGGGGTGTGTGGGAGGCTGATGGCCAATTTCAATATCAAGATCAACAGACCACAGACTTATACCACATGTTCAAGCAGTCCATCCTACAATGTAAAATCTTATAGTTAGATTTTATCATTCCCTCTAACATCATTCCCTTTGCAACTTAAATAAAGATCATCAAGTCAGACTCAGTTTCTGCTCAGTTCAACATGGATCATATTACATGTATTACATATAGTTTTTGTTATTTTATTCCTATTTCTATAACCACAAAACATGGCTCGTCTCTAACTCTTATAACAATAATAGACTATTGGAGATATGATGCTTGCCTTAACTTACTTGCTTTGTCCCTTTAGTCTGATAAAGGTGTGGGATTGGAACGCTGGGGGAAGTCGTTCTAAACCAGTTCATTCTCTTTGTCATTTGAGTGCCTGGGTTTGTACCTCTGTGTAAGGCTTTGCTGGTCCACTAAATTTATTATTTATTTATTGTCAGTTTTACCTGCCATTGTATTTCTTTCTCTCTAGAGCCTTATGAAGGACCTTTTAAACCAACCTATCTGATCTCATGATGAGGCTCTACAATTTTTGATGAAGCTTGCGATTTCTCACTATGGTTATGTCTTCAAAGTTTCCCTTACATTGTCTTATTTTTTGCACGCACACGTACACACCCACTCATTTGAAAACACAATCCATAGAAGCTATAAGGTAAACTGTCGTGTGAAAAAAAACTCATGTGTTAAAGTCTATCTGTGTGCATTTCAATTACAGTGGTGTGCCTGTCTCTTCTTTGGGAGATCGTTTTGCAGATTATCTGCCCTTTCCAAAAGAGGGATTTGTGTAAGGGGAGATAATTTTAACCATCCCTCTTACTTCCTTTGGCCAGACAAAAGATGTGTTCAGCAAGCAGTGTAAAAAGCAAAAAATCCTTTAGCTGCTTGCCATTTGAAAGATTGATCACCAAAATATTTGATAAAATTATAACAATAAGAAGAAAACATTTTCTTTACATCATGATTTTTTTTTTTTCTGGAATTTTCATGCAAAAGGGCGCAAAAGTGATTTGTATCCTCTTTGCACTGGCTGTTCAATCCCTCTTTTGTCTGGTATTTTGGTAGAGTGAAGTAATGGGACTGAGGACAACGATCTCCTATTATTATTAATGTGACCCCCCAAAAAAAACACATGTGTAATTTCCCATCTTCTTTGTGATGACAGTTTGACATTCCTGGATGAAAGGAAAGCAGGTAAAATTTCTGTTCATTTCTTACAAGTACAGTATAGTTATTTGTCATCATGGATGAACAAAAAATTTCATTCATATCATCATCACATATGTATATATATATTTGTACAGAAGTTGCATCAATACATGTAGTTCGGCACATTTTTGTCAGTTCACATCTTCAAACATCTTATATTTGAATGCCATTTTGTCAGTATTGTAAAACTGAATGAAAGTGACCCATGGTCATGTGCAAATGAAAGAGCAAGATAAAGGCAGAGTCAAACAAAAACTTTACACTTGCATGAGATATCTCCTTTTTTTTTTCTTTTGTTTCTGAAGTAAATTTTTGCTCAACCCTAGAAGTGTCCAAAGAGTGATTTGACACAAAATCAACATAGCCAACATACATGTACTTGGAATCCCAAACAGTGCATTCATGGAGGGACTGTAGTTCTATTGGTTTTATAATGTCTTGTGGCGTAAATAGTCATTTCATAGCATGCATGTAGTAATGAAAGGTTATCATGGAAATTCTGACATATTTGTTTTAGTAGTTTGGTTGTATTCACATTGCCATAATTTTTCCTGTTTTTTAATGCATATTTTACTCCATAGATTAGTGGTGGAAAAAACTGCCACTTGAATTGTGAAAATTGATATGTCATTGTGTTAGTCAAAACCATGAGTTCGTCAAAGAATATTTGGCAATCAAATCCAAAGAATTTAAATATTAAAAGAAAAAAAATTACTTGTTGATTTAGGAGTTTATTGTGTTTGTCAAATAAGTGAATGAATAAGTGTGCTGTCAATAAGAGTCAATAATGTGGAGAGTATTTTTTAAATTTTTTTTGAGGTTGTTAATAATAATGACTTTTATGAACAATTCTATGAACTTCACCCATCTTCACAACCCAGAATTTGTCTTGGATAGCTGTTTCCTACCATGACATTGACATAAATGTATATACATGTAAACGCATGGCTAATTCCTACCTTATACACTGTACTTGTTTATATAATATAGATGTCGGATTCAAATTGAAAAAAAGAGATTTGAGTGCTTTGAAATTTCCAGATTTGTCTTACATGTACTTTTTTAAAATCTACATAAAGACGTAGATTGCATTTTTGAGAACAAGCAGTCTATAAATCTCTTGATAATTGATAGGGAAGTCTGTGTGGATGCGAGGAGTGGAGGGAGGCAGGGGCGAAAAACTAAATTATGTATTAAAATTGAGCGTCTAAATGCTTCAGATTCAGTCAGATGAATAAATGATAACAGTTTTAAGTTTCAGTAGAAGTGGTAGAGATTGTCCTTCATTTTCTAAAGTTAACATTTTTTTTTTTAATTTAACTGTTTTTCTACCCATCGGCAGTAAAAGCCACGGTCATATTCTGGCTGAAGGTTTGACACAGGAGTGGATGTATACCTCTGTAATAAAATCCATTGTGGCTAAGTGCCTTGGCATGCTTGAATCAAATAATAAGAATTGAACATTATGTTAGAGCAGAAAGTCACTTTCACAACTTTCAGTGACGTTGATTCGATGGAAACAGTTTATAAAATTAAAAATATTAAATGTATGTATGATGTATGTGTAGTTATGACATGTCCTCAACCAACATATTAGGGTATAATGAATTATCTGATGTAAATGATAGAGGTGATGGGGTGAGAGGAGGGAGGGGTTGAAAGAAAAACTCAACAGGTAACCTAAAGCATTTGAAATTGCAACATCAGTGACAATAACATGAAATTCCAAGAAAGGGCATAATAAAACTGAGCGGCATATTGGAATTGAAGGAAAAAAAGAAACAATCGTGAAAATCAAAAATAGATCTACTTGTGAGTGAATATGAATAAGGTATTCAGATCTTGAGAGGTCCTGTAAACATAAACTTTTTCGGAAATACAAGATTATCAGTGTGACTGCCCTTGCCCATACATAGTACATGTACTACAACTACATGTATAATATCGGAAATTTTGTGGTCATTTTGTCTTTCAAACCATCGAACGGAGGAGGCTGTACATGAATTTGGGCAGAGCTCACTGTTCTCGAAAGTGCATTATCGCTGCAACGCAACACTAACACTCATCGTAATTTATTCGTTCTTTTTCAGTTTAATTGGGCCTCAGCTCCTAAGATTCCATAGCCAAGAATGTGGGATTAGCTATACTGGAGAGAAACTAACTTCAGAAAACCAAATCCGGGGGGGGGGGAGGGGGGTAAATCCATTCGGAAACTATAAGGTAATTTGCTTACAAGTTACATCACCATATTTATGAACACCCGAATATAAGTTCTAAAAACCTTAGGAACACATAAGCCGCTCACAAATTTGAAGGTAAGTTTTTCTCAGCACTGAGTTGTATGTACTCCAATATTGAGTCAATGACAAATCACGCATGATTTCAGTGCTCATCAGGCCTGGGCATGTTCCTATTATCTTTTATCTTCTCCGGCAAATCAACATATTGTATTACTTGCTTCATTTCAAAACATGGGCGTTCATTCATATGAAAATGTGAGGATGCTCATCCCACAATCTTTCACCCGAACTTGGCAAATGTCAAGAAAAGTAAACAGCTTTAAAGACAAAACAAATGTTTTAATTGACTGGACCTGAAACTGACAAGTACTATCCTTTGCATCTCTCCAACATCAATGTTCCGATAGAGAAAAACATTAATCTTTATACACCGTTGAAAAGCTGTGGCCAATGGAGAGCGGTGAGAAAATACTCCGGGTTTATTTATTCTCCGCCCTTTTAAGTGCTGTTTTGTCTATTATGCCCGAGGTTACCAAAGGACCAAGCTGCCGATTTACATCTAATTGACCTTTAGAAAAGAGTTTATCTTGGCGAGGTCCACAGATTGTTAGATTTCCTGGCCCGGGGAGGACGGTGCGAACAAATAAGGTTCGGGCTAGTCAGGACAGCTCTTTGCATTGTTCAGGGGAGTTAATTGTGCCGGTTAAGATTCCGCAGTTGTCCGTATAATTTAACTGTTTAGACACAGAGTAGCTCTTTCTCTCATTCAAAGGGGACTTAACTCTGTGGGTGTCTGAGAACGCAATGGAAGGAGGGAATGGCCAAGAGAAAAGGGTAAATTTTAATAAAAATGAAGCTCCCACGCCCAGAAAGAAACAACACAGATGAAAAGAAAGAACGTTTATGTCCCCATCCCATTTCTCCTTTCATCATTATCTCCTTGCAACAACCAACAGCTGTTAGTGTCATTCTGGACATGTAGGCCTACTTACTGAAGCGTGCAGTAACTTTCAGCTTAGCGACCCTATACCAATCTAACGGATCTTCTAAAGTCTACATCCTGTTGCATTCCTTCATGGAGGAGTCGGAATCTTTTGGGCCCAAACGGTTGCCTTACATTCAAAGAATGTGTTATGTGCATGTTTTCTAGAAGATTGTATCAATATCCCATCAACAGGTGACATCTCTTATCTTTCTCTCTCTCTGCTCCTGTCTTCTGTCCCGCTTTATTTCCTCTCTTTTTCTTGATGTGTAAACGTATCTTACCGTGTTTGACACAATATAGCCGTAATCGTGCTGACGTGTCGTTAAACCCTCATCACAAACAAACAGGTCTTATTACTCTTATCATTATTTCGACGGGTTGATCAAACCCGCTGTTTTATCAAACTTTAAAAAAAATAAATGTATTTTACGTAAATGAGGGATTAGAATGACTAGTTGTCATTCTGTCGGCATCTCCGGATGAAATTTTGACTGCCTACTGCAGACAATGGTATTGTTCATCACATTAAGGCCGTTTTTAAGCCTACTTGTCTTGACCAATTTCATCAAACTGCCAAACTGGCCCTGCACCTCAAACGGGCCCCGCACACAATAAAAAATTAAACTTTTACATTGTTTTTCAGCTTTTAGTATATCAAACAATTAATGCTTTTTAGCTAGGACTGGCATACTACACGCAATACAAAAGATCAGTCTTCAACCTTTGCATCTAGTAGAGGCCCCATGATCCCCATCGTCAATTTTCAATTTTTAAATTGGGCCCCGCAATTCCTAGCACCAGCCCTGGTTCGTCACCAGCTGCAAAATGCACATAAAGGTGTATTGACATGTTTTTTAAAAATTGTATTTCACTGCAGTATTACGAGTTAGAATGTGAACTGTGACTCCAGGTAAGCCGCGATAGCACTAGCAGTGACTTTCGAATGTCATCTAAGGAAATCCGAAAATACCTCTAATGTACTATTTTGATAATTTGAATGGAAAATACATAGATTGCCCTGCTTCCCCCACCCCCCCCTTTTTTTTTCATTTATAATAGCCCTACCAGCATAAATTAAATGATTACGCCAATTGTCATGGAGCCTTGTTTCTCCCTTTTTAAACCAAAAATACACGTACATTTTTTTTGTACGTGTACGCTGATTAAAATTTAAACATTCTAAAGATGTATACACTAACCCAAAATAATACCTTTTCTAGAAAGGCACTTTCTATACTTTTCGTAGTATTATAGCTTCGAATCCAATGGCTGACATGCCAAAGAAGTGATTATAACATTATACATGTTTTTCTCCATGTTCCTTGCTCCTCCATCCAGACCATATGATGACTTTGGCATCACTAGACTGTTGAATCTGGGAAGAATGTCTGGATATGGAGGTGAGACAACTTCAGGCATTGAGAAATATGGCCGTAGGTTGATATTAAGATCCCCTAGAATACACCCGTCCTGGTAGTTTTATCATCTGCCAGTTTATTCCTGATTTGTTTCGAAGAATCTGTTCCTTTTTGGACCTGCCAGCGTCGCTCAGCTCTGCTAAACTGTCCCTGGGGGCGCTGTGGGTTATGCATCTGCCTCTCCACGACAGTGTTGCTGGGTCGACTCCTTTTGGAAGAACAGGACAGATTAAAAACTGTTTTCGTTGAGTCCTGGCTTCTTGGTACGGAAACCTGTCACCAAGCCTTCTAGGCTAACGGCGAAATAATTTCGGAAGACCCGGATGTACACGTGTTACGTAAATTCATTGACACTAAAAAGAGGAGAGTCGAACTGATGGTGACAATGCTATCCCAAGCACATTAAAAAAAAAAAAAAAATGTCTTCTGGCTATGGAAATCTAGCCGGACAAGCGAGAGGACTTAAAGCTACATGCAGACCAAGAACTAAAACGCCCCACTGTCGATTTGACAGACCTTAATGAAGAATTTAAGAGTATCTTCGGTCAGTATTTTCTTTTCTTAAAATGTCGTCCAACAGATCTTTTCCCTTAGGCCAATCCTCCATGTAAATGCATATTTGGAAGTTTGTTGTTCATTCTGGCTAAGTGACTGTAACGTAACAGCCGTGATGGCTTCAGAATCTGGGGGGTGGGGATTATGTCAAGCCAGATGATGTGGAGAAATCTGTGCAAGCACTGTTGAGATGGAATCTGTTCAGCTTTTGTTTTATTTTATTTAATTCATTTACTTATTTTTTCTTAATTCCTGATGTAGATGGTCCATGTTTTGCAGATTTAGTGGAATATGGTCGGCCAGCAGCTCCATAGCAAGCGCTTAACCCAGTCTTGAGTCCGTCGACGGTCCTTCGCTTTCTTGAGTTGCCTTCCAGCCGTGCAACATGCTAGCTTTGGCGATACTCGAGACGATTTCGTCATAGAAAAAAAAAAAATGTATTTGTATCACTGATGGAGCAAGGCGAGGGTTGTGGTGCTCCGGGAATCCTGATAATTGATATTCGACATCATGAGTTATAAGCCTTATGAGATCGGGCAATGTGGGTTGATGATTATTAATAATCTTATTAAATCTTGCCCTAAGGCAGACAGGATACCCTGACACAGGCCAATTACTCTACTTACAATTTACATGTAAAATTAGAATATAAGTGTTGGCATTTTGATGACAAACTGAGTGGGGGCTGAGATAACCCCCGTGAGAGGGGGTTGAAAAGCCTAAAGTTAATTAAGCGAGTAAATTCTAAACTAAGACGCAGTTTGGAGACTTTCTTTTGTTGACGGATCACCAACTAGCATTACAGAGCATC